>JAJKFJ010020635.1:0-36227 GCA_027382625.1 Tetmemena sp. SeJ-2015 | reverse complement strand
AAAAAATGACTTTATAAAAAGACGGACAACAGGTAATAGAGTACTCTTTTAATATTTCTAGAATACTTAGAAATTGAGTTAAGCTAAGCACATGAAATAACTTGGTTCGTTATTGGTCTTACATAAATTTTAATTCTGAGTGGCTGTAATTTTATTTAGTGAAAGATCGCTCCATTAATCTAGCATTCTTGGCAATCTCTACTATTTATTCTCCATCTGCTAAAATATAATTTATTAGCTCAGATAAGCAAAAGAGACAGAAGATAATAAAGGCTCCACTATATGCAAGATTAAGTTTGCGAAAGTATTGATTTTACACTAAATGCTTAAATAGACATGTTAAAAAGGCAGAGTACAACTTCATCTCAAGTTTTTGAAAATTCTTAGTGAATAATCAAAGAAGGAAGAAATATAAATTAATTAAGATAATACTTTTATATAATTTGTCTATAATTGCCCTAACTATAAGCTTATTTAATTATTTCGTATATGTGCAATAAAATTATCAGAGTCTGAGATGAGTTAAAAAGTGAAAAATTAATCTAACCAAATTTTCAATTGAAAGAAAATTGACTTAATAATTTAAGCTATTTAATGATTGTACTATATCACATAAAATAAAGACAGGCTTAAAAAGCATATAGGGCCTAAAATGTATTTTAAGGTAAAAAGGCTCATCGTTTTCAAATTTTTAATTTTAAAATGATTCTTAATATTCGATTACTTTATTTTTATAGCAATTAATAATTTGAAAGTTTTTATTAAATGTTTTTTTGAATCGTTTTCTTAATTAAAATATTATAGATTTAATATTGTAAATTCTTGATTTCTTTTTATTAAATATTATTATCATAGATTTTAAAAGAAGAGAGCAGAAAAGTCATCTAATGGGTTAAAACCTATTTCTATTTTCTTAAAATTTTAGATTTTAAAATTAATTTTGTAGTATCACTCTGTGTTTTCAGATATAAAAATCAAACTGTAGGGAAAGCGCACATAGAAAGAATCTTAATTAAAATTGATGACTAAGCTAAAGTGAAATTTAAAGTAATAGAAAATCTCCTTCATTTCATTAAGATTGGTATATATTTTAGCACTTTATATTAAATACACTTCTCTTTATATTAAGTAAATCTAAGTCCTCAAAAAATAAATTTTTACTTTTTTAGTGTCTGAAGAAATAGATCCAGTCAAGCCTCATTTATTTTAAGTTTTTCCTAATAAATGAATGTATTTATTGTCATTTTTAAAGGTTGCAAGTTGATTTCAAGCTAATATTATAAATTAATGCCTTATTTCAAAATCTTGATAAATTTATATCTTAAAATGTTTCAAAATTATTAATTTTAGCCATTAATTTTAAAATATTTACTTATCATTTTCGGAGCTAATTATTTATTGATTTTAGAATTTTAAAAATGTTCTTATTGTTGAAGTATAAAAATAAAAACATTATTGTTTAGAGTAAGTTAAGATTGAGATAGAGATAAATTTATGCTCTTATAGTAATGGGTAAGAATTATTTATTTTAACTGATAGCTCTCTCTAAGATACTTTCCTCTTTTTTTAAACAGACGCATTTTTAACAGCACCTTCTCTTCATTTTTCTCTCACACTTTTTCTAGAGATCTTGCAAACAATTTCTTTACATATTCAATATTTATAGACTATTCTCTCCATCGTTATCTTCTTGATTTATACTTCTTATTAAGTTCATATTAGCACTATATTCTTTGTCTTTTGTACCTTTAAAAATTTATTTTTAAAAATGTATGAGGATTAAATAAATTTTTATAGTTTGGTAAAGTGATATTCAATAATTATTCAAATTCAAGGATGATAAATAAAATCATTAAAATTAAATATTAGAAATAAATATCTTAGTTTTTAAAATTTAAAAATATCATATTTTTAAAATACCTTTATTTTCTTGTATTTAAGATAAGGATTCCTAATTATCTGTTTTAGTTTGCTGACTTTAGGTTAATTGAAAGTTGAGGGGGCCAGCACTTTCTTTAATTCTTGAAAACACGCTAATTAATTTATCGTTCATATTTATCATATTCACCTCTATTTGTAAAGTTTTATAGCATCTGCATGATTTATAATGGGCATTTTTTCAAGTTACTTATTATCTTTTTAACCTTTCATAATCTAAGATTGGTCATTGCAAGCAATTAGATTACTATCAATATCTTCATTCATTCTTGCAAATACCTTTTTCTTCAAAAGCAGATTTAAAGCCCTTTAAGTTTTATCTTGTTGTTTCACAGCTTTTTAGAGAATAGGTTTTAAAATTAAGAAAGCATTTATAAAGCCTCCTTATCGAGATTTACTCATTTCCCCCCAAGCTTCTTCTATCCCTACAATTCCTCTTGCTGACTATAATAATTAATAAGATAAATATCAAACTTACCTTAAATGGCTTATCCATCTTGCATGCTATCTTTTGTGTGAGAAGTTCAAACTTTTCTAAAATATCTCTTTTCCTCTTCTTTTCATTCTTGCTTTTCATCAAACTGGAGTTATGCTAATTCAATAAGTTAAAGTTTTCAGGCTCCTTTTTCTTCTTCTTAGACTGAGTAGGTTTCTTAGACATTTACTCAATCTAATCTTCTTAGTATTTCATACATGCAGGTACCTAAAAGTGTATTATTAAAAATTTAGTATATAAATTCTTACCATTATTTTCCATTCGTTGCTATAATCTTTGAAGAACAATTTTTTGTTAGATGTGAGTGTGCATTGAATGCATCTAAATAAATTTGAGTCGTATCTTTTCCCATCCTTTTTTCTTAAATATGGAAACAAATCAGTCATTTCATGTTCAATATAATCTAAAGGCAATGGTTCATTATTGTGCTCTTGAAAAATTCCAATCAAGAAACCTATGATTGTCTATCTGAATCTAATTAATCCTATGTCCCAATTTTATTCTTCAGCAAAATTTTGGACTATCTTTTCTTGAGAATTAGTCAGGGCTTGAAAGGATTGAACACCTGAAACATCTATTGCTTCGCTGAAGTTTAAGTCGTCATGTTCTAATTCGAATTAATTTTCAGACTCAATAAATTGGGATTCTTTTCTTATAAATTTGTTGTTTCCTTTGTTTATTTTTTGGTTAGTAAAATGACTCATTCGAGTTTAACTTTCATATTTCTAATTTGCATATGCCTCATAATCATATGTATCTGGAGAGCTATCTCTTTACTACTGCATACTAAATTTATTTTATAATCTAATATTTTCCAAAATATGAATTCCTTTCTTAGAATATTCTTTTTTTTAAATTACTTTAAAATTTTTAACTCCTCCGGAAATGAAAAAAAAATTTTTATTTTCCCTAAAAGTAGTCTAATTTATTAAATTATCTAATTTTATATATCATCAAATCAAATAACGAAAAGATTACAATTTTTAGAGTAATAGAACAGTCTTCTTGATTTATTTTTAATTTAGCTTAATATAGATGCTTTAATATAAAAAAATTTAAACAGAGAATTTCTAATCTATAATTGAAGAATAATTCTTAAATAAAAATAATAATTGAATGCATTCATTATTTTTCACCCTCACTTGAGTGATCAAGTTCTTGTAATTTTATATTGTACTTTATCGCTTAATTAAAAAAAAGTGAAATATTTAATCTGTAAAAAGTAAAGTTGTATTTAATTTTACCTATTTAAAATATACCACAACATGATCATATTATAAAAGAAATATTTTGGAGAACTAGTCTCATTAAAATTCTTTTAATTAATTTATGGATTAAAATTTTTCATATAAATCTCTCTAGCATATTTAATCCCATCCCTTCATATCTTTCGCCGTTATATTCTATAATTGTTGATTGTTTATTACTGCCCTTCAGTTTAGAAGGAGATATTTTCAAATATTAGTATATTTTATGGGAAGGAGGAGTTTTACTTAAGACCTTTTGATAAGACAAAATTATAAAATCTAATTTTCTCTTATCAGATTAAAAGTTTAAATTAATTCTGGCAGGGGGATCTATATTAATTACAATCTTATCTAGTGTCTTAATTAATTATTATTATTAATTCTGGCAGATATTTAATTAATCTTTCAAGTGGTCTGATAGGCATAATTATTATTTTAAATTCAGCAAATATTTGAAACTTTAGTTGCTCAACAATTTATATGTCCGTAACAACTAAAACGAAACTCTCAAAGTTCAATATCATCACATACAAGTTGAACCTGGTTATCTTTTTGTTATTTAGGTTATTTGTGAAATCTGTTGTAAGCCTTCCTTTTGGTGTTAGCTTGCTCTTAGTTTGTATATAAATAAATTTGTGTTAAAGGAAATAGATTGAAATGTTTTCTTCAAATAAAATAAAGTTTGAACTTAAGTCAATTGGTTGTTTTCTTTTAATCTTTACTTGCTATCGTGTGCTGGGGATTGTATACTCTCCAGTTAGCAGTAAAATATTATTTAAATGCTGATTTAGAACAATTTTAATTTTTATTTAAGGTCTTAAAAAGACATTTCAAGATTTGAGAAAGTTAATAAATTATTCAATTTTTAAATTTAATTTCAAAAGAAAAAATACAGTTTCAAATAATATTTCTTAATGAAATTAGAGAAAAGGAAAAAATCTTCTATGAATAAATAAAATATAAAGAAGATAAATAAATTAAGTTGAAAAAACTATTTAAGCATTTATAAATTAAGATATACTTTAAAAATTATCGCTTTTTTCCTTTCAATTGTTTTCCATGCGGATTGAATTCTTTTTATAGCTGCTCTAAGATCCTTTGAATTATGTTTTCATCCTTTTATTGTTTTTAGAGTTTTTATGACTATTCTAACTTTAATATAAATTATACTTAAAAGTTATAAAATAAATATATGCATTTAATTCAATACTCGGAGTTTTTAAAAAGAGCAATAATTTTAAGTACTTAATTTATTATAAGATAAATTTCATGCTAGTAGTAAATATATATATTTATTTAAACCTTATATATAAAAACTTTAAAAGTAGATTATATGATTTAAATATTTACATTTTTATTGATTTTTTTATTTTAAAATATCTTTAAAAATAAATGCATTATAGCTAAGAATCTAAAAGAAAATAGTAGACACACAGAAGAAATATTGTAGTAGTAGCATTGAATATGCAAAATTATTTTTTCTTAGAAGAGTGTCCACTGACATTTCGATAGAAGAGGCTGGGTTTCCTGATGTAGTTGGCAGGTTTCGTGGCAGTTTAAAATGCGTGTGTCTATTCTAGTTGTGATTTAATTGGAAATAGGAATTAATTAAAAGTACGCCTTAATTAAATAGGGTTTGATTAGTTTGGCAAAAAATAGGCCTGGAATAATGGAATACTGGAATATTGGAATATTCCAGCAAAGATCAGGACTGCCAGAGAGGTGTCGGGAGGGGGTTAGGGCGGGGGATTTCCTTATTAGGGCGAAAAAATATTCCAAAAGTCCAACTATCTCAGCGAGTGAAGTGAGATTTATTTATTAGGGTGCGAATACTTAATTTAAGTTATTAAATTTTCATGGCATTCTTAAAGAGTCAAGGCATTCATTCTCTCTTGCAGATCCCACTGCTATTAACGTCTCCAGCTCTAAGTAGAGAGAACCTGAGTCCTACCATAAGAAGAAGGCATGTTTCTTGGCTCTCAACGTTGCTCTCCCTGGCAAGCAAGCTACCGCTCTGTAGGAGTCAATGATCAATGATCCCACGCGCATCCAGAGGAAGGATGGGCCCGATCTATCAGACTGCAAGAGGTGGATCGCTCTTCAAGGTCATTCTACTCAAATAGAGCTCATTGGGCCGCATCAACTAGAAACTAAACTGAATGAGCTCGAGAGAGGCGCCTTGATTGACCGGAGCCTGATTCGTTGAGATGTGTTGAGATGAGAACTGTAGATTGAAGGTTTGTCAGATGTCTACAGCCCAACTACCCATGCATTTTGAGGAGAGGTTGAACTAAGAAGGGGAAAAGGAAGAGGAGACCATAGATACTAGCACCTAAGACTTAACCTACATCGAGGAGGGAAACTTCCAATGGCTGGATACGACAAGAGCAAAAGCAAGCAGAATAGGTTATGATGGTTATGTTTTTTAAGTTTTAAGTATTCGCACCCTAATAAATAAATCTCACTTCACTCGCTGAGATAGTTGGACTTTTGGAATATTTTTTCGCCCTAATAAGGAAATCCCCCGCCCTAACCCCCTCCCGACACCTCTCTGGCAGTCCTGATCTTTGCTGGAATATTCCAATATTCCAGTATTCCATTATTCCAGGCCTATTTTTTGCCAAACTAATCAAACCCTATTTAATTAAGGCGTACTTTTAATTAATTCCTATTTCCAATTAAATCACAACTAGAATAGACACACGCATTTTAAACTGCCACGAAACCTGCCAACTACATCAGGAAACCCAGCCTCTTCTATCGAAATGTCAGTGGACACTCTTCTAAGAAAAAATAATTTTGCATATTCAATGCTACTACTACAATATTATGCTCAGAGGAAGGAATGAAGCAAGAGATAGGAGTTGAAATGATATATATTAACTCCTCAAATATTTAAAATTTCTTAATTTTTAATGGCAGTTGACTTCTTTCCATCTCCACATATCTCAGTACATGCATCCTTAGGGGTTTATTTCTCGAAAGCATGAGTGAAAGTAGGGTCTCTGTTTGGTGGTATTTCAGTTGCTTGATTGAAGTTGAAATAGTTTTTCAACGCTTTTGACACTTGCTCTTTGACTTAGCTCATCAAAGTTATTTATTCCTCCACATACACTTCGATATCCTTTTCATTGAACTGAGTAGAAAAAATCGTTTTCCTTCTACTTGAGTGGAGACGAGCCAAACAGAGACCCTACTTTCACTCATGCTTTCGAGAAACAGCAGACTCAACACCTAAAGATACATGTACTGAGTTATGTGGAGATGGAAAGAAGTCAACTGCCATTAAAAATTAAGAAATTTTTATATATGAGGAGTAAATATATATCATTTCAACTCCTATCTCTAGCTTCACTCCTTCCTCTGAGCATTATATTTCTTCTGAGTGTCAACGATTTTCTTTTAGATTCTGAGGTATATTTATTATTATTTGATGAATGTTGATCTTATTATACTCCTTGAAAAATATTGTTTAACTGTAACTAATCTGAATGACTGATGCTATTCTTCTACTGTTTATTTTTGGTGGGATCATGCTTTTTCTTTTTGTTATATGTTTGTTTTGTAGGAGTTGATAGATCTTAATTATCTACTGTTTGGAAGCTCTCTTAATCGAATTGGTTATTTTCATTTTTGATTTATTCACTATTAGGAACAGACTCTCTCTTTTATTTCTTCAGATAGAAACTGCTCTTTTGATTTATTTAGAAAATTTTAGCTTGATCTGTGTTATTTCTCTCAAAAGCTATCTTCTTCAAATCCAAGGAGTTTAATGAGGAGTTTAGTTGATCTGACTTCTAAGATGTTTATTATAGCCATATTTTAATGCAAAACAATCTTAAATCAATGCAACTAAATAGTTTTCAAGAAAAGAAGTATAGTGTTTTAAAGGTAACATTACTATTAAATTTAAAATCATATATAAAATATGTTTAAAGCTGTTTTTTTAGTCGAATTCTCAGCTTAAAGTTATAAACAGTAAAATTTAATTAGATTCTGCAGGTCTAATATTATCCTACGCGAGGGCAAATTTATGATTCTTCAGGAACAAATTATATTCGATATATGAATGGAATAAGAAAATAAGACAGGTAGAATAAATATTTGGGAGGGGGACAGAAGTTAACTTTCCTCATATTATGGTAAAAAGATTTAAAAAAATCACTCAAATAGAAAATGCCAAAAAATTGAGAGATTTTTGCTTTCGAAATTTCTATGATCCGCAAAATTTATGATTTCAAAATTAATCTGAAATCATCTAAAAAAAGCATACTCTAAGTCTAATATCCCTTCAAAAACTCAGCATTTCCATGAAGTTGCGCCAATATATTCCTTAACTACTTTAATTGACAATAAAAGTCTAATACTAATTAATTATTGGAAATTGATAAGTTTAAATAAAGTGTTTTATTAAAGGGGGATGAGCTGGCAATTTATAGCTTATTTTAATTTATATTTTCAAAATTAAAGTAATGAAAAGAAATATAGGAATGGAGTTGGTAAAAATGCAACCACAATAACTAAGAATCCTTTGATTATATCTAGTACAAACTAATGTAAGTAAACCTTATTTGTCGAGAACTCTTTAAAAATAATTTTTATAACTTTAGAGCTAATTCTCTTATTGATTCTTAAGCTAATTTAGTCTGCTAACAAGGGACTGATAAAATATAGCTCAAGATGGAAATCAAGTTCGCAACAAAGAATAAAAGTCGATCTGAGTAGAATTTCAGATTACTAGCCCCCAAAGTTAGCAGCGGACAAAGTCATCTCCGTGAAAGGTATTCAATTTGATTTTCAACAACTTTATTAGGGATAGAAAGCAAAATATTATGATAATTGGAGAGAAATGCAAATAATAAAACCTCTAAACTAAATTAAAAATTTTCGAGGAGGAGGCTTTCTCAGTATAAATTTAAGTCTGCACTGTGCATATTCTTGTACAGTTAAATTAATTTGAAAATACTTGCATTTTGAAAATATCAATCGACTATCATTAATTCGTATTTGACCTATAATATCTCTTTCAGTGTTTTAATCTCGAAATCTAAAGTTATATAATATATAAGGGCTCTGAAATATTTTTTTTAGTTGATCGCATGAGTATTTCTTAATTTTAGATTTTTCATTATATTTTTATCAAATAAAGGCTTGATTTATTTCACTTATGTTGCATTTTAATTTATATTATAATTAATCTTTGAATTGACATTAGAATGTGAATTAGAGCTTAAAAATAGAAGAACGCCCATGAAAATCAAATAAATAATGTAAATTAGACTTAAAGACTGTTTTTAGATACTTTTAGAGAAATCTGAAATCATAAATTTTTATTCTCACTGAAATTTTGAAAGCAAAATTCTCAATTTTTTTGAATTATCTGCCAATTTTTTACCAATATTTGCGATGTTTTAGCTTTTTTACCATGAAATTGGGATGCTAAGTAATACCTCCCTCCTACATATTTAATATTAAGACAATAGAATTGCATTCACAAAATTAATAAATCAAAATAATATGTTTTTCTCAAGCTTTTTGTATTGTCTGTTCCTGAAGAGAGGCCTTCTTTCCAAGTATTGTTCATTAAATTGGTGGCAGTTTGAATTGTAAAATTTTAGTTTATTTAGTTCATTTAAATAGCTTAGCAAACTCTAATCTATAATATTGAGATCTATAAAAGTTTATTGCAAAAATTTTATAAATTAGAAATGAATTATTAAAAGTTTCACATTAAAAATTAGGTAAAAAAAACATCTAAGTTGAAGCAAAACTCCATCTTTAAAAGTTTTTAAATTACCCAAGATACTCTGCTTTGCATAATAATTTTTAATTATTAAGTCTCTGCTTGGGTAATTTAAAAACTTTTAAAGATGGAGTTTTGCTTCAACTTAGATGTTTTTTTTACCTAATTTTTAATGTGAAACTTTTAATAATTCATTTCTAATTTATAAAATTTTTGCAAAAACTTTTATAGATCTCAGATATTATAGATATTAGAGTTTGCTAAGCTATTTAAATGAACTAAATAAACTAAAATTTTACAATTCAAACTGCCACCAATTTAATGAACAATACTTGGAAAGAAGGCCTCTCTTCAGGAACAGACAATACAAAAAGCTTGAGAAAAACATATTATTTTGATTTATTAATTTTGTGAATGCAATTCTTTTGTCTTAATATAACTAATATCTACTTATAAGCGTCAATTATAAATTAAAAAAAAACTTATTTCAATTAATTGTTCATATATACTAAAGATTTCTGATGCTAGATCTCATAGATGAATACTTATTAATGCTTCCGTTAACAAATATAATAGTAAAATTAGCAAATATGCACTCAATTATATTTCTTCAAAAGTTAGTCGAAATTTTTTTTGATGAAAAAATGTATTTTTTAATTATTTTTTGAGATATTTTTTTGTTAAAGATAAATATATTATATTATATTAAGTCATATTGTGTTTTAAAATACATAATTCCTTAAGAGTTCTTACCTCCAATTATTTTTTCTCATAAATATAAAATCTTTAATGATAAATGTGTTAAGTGGAGTAAAGGGCATAATAATTCTCTGCACTTGAAACTTAATAATGCGAAGTCTCATATTATACCTAAGAATTTAAAGTAAAATTGTAAAAGCCCTACTAGAAATGCAAAGAAAGAAAAGACAGCTAGAGCTAGAGATCAGATTTGAAGTGATATATATTAACTTGGCATATATTTAAACTTTTAAATTTTTAATGGTTGTTATTTTCATTCCATCTCCACAAATCTCAGTTCAAGTATCCTTAGTTATTCCAGTTTGTGTTTTTGGAAAGCAATAATGAAAGTAAGGTCTCTGTCTGCATTCTCACTTGAGGAACTCTTTCTGATTTTTGACACTTTGGTTTCAGTCGTAGTTCATCAAAGTTATCTGATAGTCAACTTACTCTCAAGTCAACTACTTCAAAGAGTGGAAAGGTTCGCTTTTCCTTCCTCAAGTGAGAATGCAGACAGAGACCTTACTTTCATTATTGCTTTCCAAAAACACAAACTGGAATAACTAAGGATACTTGCACTGAGATTTGTGGAGATGGAATGAAAATAACAACCATTAAAAATTTAAAAGTTTAAATATATGCCAAGTTAATATATATCACTTCAAATCTGATCTCTAGCTCTAGCTGTCTTTTCTTTCTTTGCATTTCTAGTAGGGCTTTTACAATTTTACTTTAAATTCTTAGGTATATTTGACTATCCTAAGATGAAAACTATCAACAGTAGCAAGAACTTGGCGTTGAAAAAGATTACCATTATCAGTACTCCAGTTTTAATTTAGTCAGTTATTTCAGGACTCAAGAAGAACAGAGACCCAAATAAAAGAGAAATTATTGCAAGAAACATTCTTTACTCCAGAATGTTAATCGTAGGATTCTTATAAGGCTTTAGCATTATTGACATCTAAAGTAAGACCACAGTAATTGTAAGTCCAGCATACAACTAAAATATTGGCCTGAAGGTAAATATAAATTAAATAGGTGCTGAGGAAAACATTTATGATGACCAGAAGGATTTTAAATCCGGTTATCACGAATTCCCAATAAAATGTTTTCTTATGAAACCCTGAATAAACCATCTTGTACATTTAGATTACAGACAATTCCTACAAGTTTCCCCTTACTTTAAATAGTTATCTGAAAACTGCTAATGGTGCTCCTATTACAAGGATTATTATCAATGGAATTCCTATAAACAAGCTCCATTTTAAGTGATCTGGTGACCAACACTAAATGCTTAGATCGTATCTAAGCCAATATTATGATGAGTCTAGCTCTTAGCAATTGTATAGCTGAAATATGTATTTGGTTATAGTAGGATGTAGAGTGAACAAAAAAATTATAAATGATTTGTGTTAAAAGATAGTTTTTTTCTCACATTAAAATAGTTATTTTAAAGTAAAATTAAAAAGCATATCCAATTTGATTCAAAATTTCGATAGAAAATAAATTATAATTAAATACCAAATAATATTAATATACTCTTCAATATTAAAAAATACTTAATGGTGAAGTCAATTATTTAAATTTTTTAAAAATCTTAGCATTTTAAAATTTTTATCTTTGTAATTTTAAATATAAATCTTAAAGAACAAAACTATCAAGATGGTTAAAACTATTTTTTATTTCGTGAGGATGGGTTGTTTTCCTTATATATCATCTTTCGGCTAATTATCTTTCAGCTTGCTAGCTTAGTACTTTCCCAAGAGATATTGGAAGAGAAGCAGATTTCCTATGCAGAAAAAGGGAACTATTGATACCACAATAAAACTAAAGTATATAAATCAATAGCCTCTGCATAGATTAATGAAAATCCTTGATATTCTTATTTTACCATTTTTTCTCATTTTTAAGTTGCCTGAATAAATAAAATGAATTACAAAAAAATAAAAGAAGATTATTTGAATAAGATTATTTATAAAATATATAAACTTATATTTATTATTAATATAGTAGAATATTAAGAGACATCTATCATGCATTACATACTCACTATACTATCAAAGACGCTTCCAATATTGTTTAGAATATTTGCAAAGTTTTCCAAATAAGAAGGCAAAGATAAGTTGAATGCTGCGGCCGATGTCACAATCTGGAAATAATTAGTTCCTAGCCTCAATAGTACATTGATTTTAAATTAAAATTAATATTTTTTTAAATGATCTCGTTTTCTTTGGTTGATTTTTGATTAAAATATATAAGCACTCCTAAAACTACGATGTAGAGAAAGTAAAATCCTATTATTCCAAGTACAGCGATAGATTTTGAAGAACACTCACCACACTCAGAATTCGATATTTTAATGAGTTATTTCCCATTTACAACTTAACAAATGTCGCAGAGGTTTCCACCATATCCTGTTTAAAATATTATTTTGCATTATTATGAGAATTGCGTTTAGAATCATAATTTTAATAAATATTTCTCAAACTATAGTTAACTTTATTTTTCTTTTAAAATCCAAATGTTGTGATATATTATTTAAATTATTGAATGAATTTTAGTGAAATAGGTGAATTAATAAAGTCTTCATGATATTCATTAGGGTCTTTATTCAAGACAGAGATGCTTTTACCAAGGCATGCATTTTAATTGTTGCATTGAATAATCTAATCAGAATAGAAAGAAGATCTCCAGTAGCCTTGCGATGGTACTATTTCATATTTTCCTGGGCATTCAGCGTTTAAAACACAATCCGAGCATTCATTAGAACTTTTAAAATAAAACAACTTTACATTAATGAGAATAATCCTACTCCACAAGGTTAGCATTCTTAGTTAAGCAATACTTCTCCCTCTATGCAAGTCCTGAAGTCAAGCTTTAAAAATATTTATGGTCTAATTATTGATTCTCGTTGAGTCAATATCAGTCAATATTATTTAGAGTAGCTCTGTTTGGATTTAAGGAGAAAATATTTGAAATGAAACTTCTTTAGATCCTGGTATCTCAGAAAATGTTAGCTGATTGAACGTAACTTTTCCATTTTTGACTTGTATTTATCTATTTCCAGTCACTTTTGAGGTTTTTGTAAGTTCCCTAATTTGAATTGTAGAGACACTAAAAACCTTCAAAATTAGAATTTCATTCTGATAAAATTTTTGAATAAATAATTAATTTATTATAAACTTAATTGCGTCCTATAAATGTCTCGCTTTTTTTTTTTTTAAAAAAAAAACCATGTTAATTTATTAAGACTTTTGCTATTTTTTATCTCTTTTTGAATTAGATGGATTAATTTTAATTACTTTGAACTTTATTAAACTTACTTATTGTGGTAGAGCATTTTTTGTTTTAAGCTCTTTCTATTTCTTAAGGGAAATTGTTTATCATACTAAATAAGAACACCTAAGAATATCTACCTTAGAAAAGTTTTTGAAGTGCTAAAAATCAAGTATAGAATTGAAAAATTTGTGAGAGACAATAATTTGGGATTTAAAATAAATTCTTTTAACTTTAAATATATTATTCTTATTGGTGAGTAAATTCTCTTTCTTTGCATTTTTCTGATCAATTTATTAGCACTAACTTATACTTTGAATTTATATTTAAAATATAAATGAGGTGAGCCCGCTCAGTTTCATATCAAGAGATCGAAAATAAAGTATATTCATTAATACTCTATATTTTATAAAAGATTTGGTATAATCCTATTATTGCTTTATAGATACAGTTAAAAATATTTCTAAATTTATTTTTATTATATTTTTATTATTATTTATAATTTATGGATTTGATTGTCGATGGAAAAGATATTTCCACTTATGTCAACTAATTCACAATCAATATATAATTATTGTGCTTTATATTGAAAAATAAAATATCTCTCAAAAATAAACTAATTGCATATTTACAATATGATCGAAAATAATTATTTATACTAAAAAACTTTAATAGTAATAGTCAGGTTGAGAGGTTAGCCACTTGCAACTTCATATTGATTCCCTTGTATATTAGCAATTCTAACCTGAATAGGGTAGCTTGAAATATCAGGTCCGTAAGGCGCATAAAATAAAGAATAGTTGTCTTTAAACTTCATTGAAGAGTTGTCGCCAGTGAATTTGGGCCAATACAGATTAGTTGATACTGCTCCTCCTGATTATAAAGCTGTGTTACTCGTGAACTAAAGTGCTTCAAGTTCATAATTACATCTTTAGGCTATAAAAATTTTATTAGAATATCTTATCCTTACATTTAATATATTTTATTATTGTTTTTAAAACAAAGAATGCTATCCTTTTATTAAATTTAATTATAGTTAAATATTCCATTCAAATAATTAAATGGCTCATGTAATTTAAAATTAATTTAATTTTTTCATCTTTAGAATTAATGAAAATAAATTTATAATGACTGTCTCAAAGTGAAATATCCTTATTTATTTCAAAGTAAATTGTATATTTTTTTATGAAAAATATTTTTAAATATATGTCGCAGAAAAATAAAACTTAAATTTTTTTCTATGAAATGATTTATTTTATTTTGGACGGAAGTGCACCTACCCTCCTTTTTATGGTAAAAGATGCTCAAAAATCGCCCATAGAACCGAATAGGCCCAAAAAGGTAAAAATTAAGAGTTTTGGCCTTTGTGATTTCCTTGAAGGTCAAATTTTACTATGTAAATCTTCTTTAAAAAATGTTCTATGTTTTTTTATTTAAACTAATTATGAAGACGACATACTTGTTTTTGGGATTTCATTTCCTTTTAAATACCTATCAACATTTGCGCTCCTATATATTCAGCTTCTTCAAAAGAGCGAGTTCATCATCTATGCTGTAAGATAATTGGGAGAAGTTATGCACTTAATTTCCAAGAACTTTAATTCATTTTGCTAAAATTAATCAATAAAGCATGTTATATTTACTAAAATATAGCTGAGAATTTAATAAAAAAGAAAATTAAATTAGATATTAAATTAAAATGGAATAAATGATGACAGTTGAAGTGTCTCATATTTAAATATTAATTACACCATTCAGCACGAAATTCTTAGAACTTTTTATCCTTGCAACTTTTTTGTGGGAGTGGTCAGTCAAGAGTTATAAGCGACACAAGTTCTGATGAAAATGAAATGGAAGATGATGAAGAATGCGTGAATCATATCTCACTGCTGAGATGGTGCCAAGGAGATGATCAAGGAAACTTATATTAATTTTGATCGCTATCAACAAGCTGCGAACAGGGGTGAATCTTTTGATTTCAACTGACAACGAATTTGCAACTCTCCATTTATTAATTTAACCAATCACTGATTTTAATTAAATTCTTACTATATTATAATGTGAACTATTTTATTTTAAAAAATTAGGAAATAAATAAATTTATTCGTTGGAGTACGTTAAATACCCCCAACTGAATTAAATATATAAAAGTTAGATTAGAGTATTAGAGTGTAACTGATTAGTTTTTAAAATTGATGGGGCTCAACTCTCTCTAATTTTTCACTTGGTCAAAAAGTCAGAGTAGATCTCTTTCTAATCTTTTATTTAGTCAGAAAGTCAGAACTTTAATTTTAAAGCCTAATCAGTTACACTCTAATACTATAATTTCTAATTTTTAAATATTTAATTCAAGCGGGGGGATTTAAACGTACTCCAACGAATTAATTTATTTATTTCTAATTTTAAAAATCAATTCTAAATTTATAATATTAGTAAGACCCTTCTCTCAGAGTTAAAGCCAAATCTAAGAGACCAAATATTACAAAAGATTAATTTATCTCTTCTTTGAACTTTACTTGGCATATTCTTCTTCAGTAAATACAACAATCGAGGAAAGATTTCTCTTTGTTGGAGAGGACATCAAATAACTGCAAAATTTATAAAAATTGAAGGGCTCTTTTTAGATATAGCATAAATTTGACCTACATAATTTAAAAACTATTTTTTTAGTTCGTAAATTTGACTTGAAGTAATTTTTTAGTTATTTTCTGGGAAAATTGAAATCATGAAATTTGACGTTTAAGGAGACTTTAAAGGCCAAAAATTCTTAATTTTTTGGCATTTAGGCCAGATTTCGGCCTACATGGACGATTTTTTAGCATTTTTAATCATTATAAAGAGGGAGGTGCACTTCCGTCCGTCCCCTATACTTTTATTAAATTAGAAAATAAATCATAAAATTTCAAAAAATTTTATATGTAGTTTATGATATTTTTATTGAATGAGAATAAATATATTCTCTTATAATTTGATGGTAAAACTTAAACGTAATTACGTTTCAAATTTTATTTAAGTTACATAAAGAATATTAAAAGTAGGCTTGTGAAAAAAAATTTTAATTTTCAATTTATAGGGTTTTTTACATTTTGGGCAGATTAGAAAAACGGCTCCTCCTTCGTGTGCTTTGTTTCTCGTAAAGTTAGAGTTTCTAATGTAATGAAAAAATAATTAAAATAAAATTTAATCTTTTTAGGAATGTATGCATGAGAGGAAGAGACTACAATTGCTCCTCCATCATTAAAATAATTTTCAGAGTTCAAGCTATCGAATTATGATGATCTCAATTCCAAAATTGAGTCTTAAAGAATCGATAGAGCTCTGCTGTCTGATACTTCTCTGAAATTTTTATCTAAAGTAAAAATTAATTGAAATCAAAGCCTATAAAATATTCTTTTACTTACTTGAAAATGTGCAGTTAATGATATTGAGGGTACTATATTAGATTTGAATGAAATTTCCACTATAGTTTTTGAAAACAGTATTGTTGATGGTAAGCTATTTCATAACTAAAAAGTGCATTAGAGCATCTTAACCTGGTTTAGTTATACCCTACAATAATCCACTATCCATCACAAAATTAGATCGATCCATTCGAAGTAGAACATCTTTTTGGTTATAGATATCACATAAATATAAATAAAATATTTCAAATTACTTTATTATATTAAAGTATAAAAATGTTGACTTGTTTATTTTCGTACTTTAATTCATTATCTATTCCACATTTATAATTACTTTGCTGTGTATATATAGATGATAATATTGTACTCTTGAATCGAGTTATTTGAAATGAGTACTTCTGAATTGATGGAGTAGGCCAATTAGAGACTGAAATTAGTGAATTGAACATTTCTAATTTCAATAGAAGAATCTAGAGAAGCAAACACTAAGTACGGCTAGTGCTAATTTGCTATTTCGAGATATAAAAAATATTAATTAAATTTCCTTATTACTATAACTTTTGCCTTGATACTAATTTCTGGCAGAAAATAAGATTTTACAATAAGAAGCCTATTATATTATTTCTTAAATAACTTCTATAGATGGACTTGGCTTCAAGATTTTGATAATGCGGATGGCGGAGGATGAACCCTATATTTTTCATAAATTTTCTTTTGTTAAAGTATTTTTTACTATACTTTGGAATTTAATGAGAGCTTAAATTATCAGGTAGGACGAAAGACTTCATTTTAATCCTCACTCAAAACCTCAAAACCCCATAATATGATAAGAAAGTGAAAATAAGTTGTGTATAATTAATTTCTTTATTAATACTTATAATCATGCTAAATTTTACCTAAAAAAGGCAATTAAAGTCTTCTAGGGAAAGGGGACCTTGACGTCTGTCTCATATTCTCTGAATTTATACCTGCTTCCTCTTTTCTCAGATAACTAGTGTTAGGGTTTTATAGGTTGCTTGATTATTACTCTCTAACTTTTTCAAAGGTTCTGATACCTTGTCTATCTTAAATGTCTTGTTGCGAATTATATTCATCATCTTCACTTTCACACTAGTAGTATTCCCCTGGTTTCATATCCATTCAAGTATGATTTTCAACTATAAAACCAAATTTCCCCCTCTGAACCGTTGAGCCAGTCTGTCTCTAGGGAAGTAGTTCCTTACGAGCTTCCTCAATTTTTCTCTTCTTACAACTCTGTTGAAGTTCTAGACTTCAAGAAAAAATTTAAGTATTTATTAAATTATTTAGAATATTTTGTAAAAAGTAAACCTTAGTGAATTTGGAATCATATATTTTGACAACGCTTGACATTGAGGTTATATAGCTTCTATCATCATTGCTTATATGAATAAACTTTCAAACAATTATAAATTAGGACAGATAATTAAATAATTTTTAAATATTATTTTTTAGAAGAGAAAGACTCGAAGAATAAAATTTTTTAAATAACCTATTTTGAAATTTAATTTAGTGATAAAACA
The DNA here is from genome assembly GCA_027382625.1 of Tetmemena sp. SeJ-2015. Lineage (NCBI taxonomy): Eukaryota > Ciliophora > Spirotrichea > Sporadotrichida > Oxytrichidae > Tetmemena > Tetmemena sp. SeJ-2015. The sequence goes on along the minus strand of JAJKFJ010020635.1, from coordinate 17,847 downwards.
CTAATTTTATTTTAAATTAAATACGGGCATGAATTATATTGAAAAAAAGAAAGAAGTGTTAAGTAAATAGCAGGCTAATAGAGTAGGTTTACATTACAGCTTTATATTAATATTACATTCTGTGAATTTATTACTGTAAATTTTAAATTATTAAATTATTAAAAAAATAGACATTAGACTAAATCTTCATACATATAATGTTGAAAAAAACTATTAAGCTTTATCTTATGACTTAGAATTTGTTTATATATAATCCCTTAATTATTTCTGATTAAATCTTAGTCTTTTACCATAGATATATTTTCCTTTTTTAAATGCTTCTAGAGCTTGGAAAGGATTTGTGAGAAATAATCTACGTTTTTTAACATTATTTACATTTTTGAAAACATTTCATTAAAAAAGAAAAAACATTGAAAATAAGATAATATTTATGAAAAATTATAATGTATAGCAAACAACTTAAAAATATATTAACAATGTCAATAGACTATCTCATATAGTACTAGATTAGTCACTGAAAAAAGAATTATAATCTCATTAAAGTTATAAGTCTATCATTAGGAAAAACTAAAGTTCAATAATACAAGTTATAAATTCAGAATATTTACATATGTATAAATATTTTTCAAAGTTATTGGCAAAGTTTAGACAATTTGTTTCAATAAATTAAAAAAATTAAGATGGAGAATAAAATTATTATAGCTGAGAATTTAATAAAAAATATAATTAATTAGATATTAATTTAAAATGAAGATATTTTCAGTGGCAGTTGAAGGTTATTTGAATTTTTTACTTTTAGATCAGAGAAATTTAAAGATTTTTCATCCTTGATTTTTGTGTGGGAATGCTCAGTTAGAGTTATAAGCGACACAAGTTTTGACGAATATGATAAGGATGAAAAAGTCGAAACATATTTTAACTGCTAGAGGTCCAAGGAATTAATAAAAAGAAACTCATGTTTAATTTTCCATAAGCCCATCGAACAAGCTCAGATTTAGGAGTAATCTTCTATTAAACTGTCACGAAGTTGCGACTCTCCATTTATTATTTTAACCAATCACCGATTTAATTAAAATTCCTACTATAATTAAATTATCAAAGAATGCCATTAAAATTTATAGGTATTACTTTATAATTTAAAAAGAAAAAATTAAACAATTTAGTAAATTCTAAAGAGTTTTTTTTCCAAACAAGAGTCCAAGATTTTATTATGGAAATTAATATGTTTTATTAAAACATATATTAATTTTTTTAATTGAATTTGTTAGCATAATAATTAATTCGAACTGGTTTTTTATTTTTTAATTTTAGATACTTTTTGAAATTTGTAAATATTTTTGCGTATAATTTCCTTAGTTTATCAGAGAAAGATACATTTTTCATGATGAGTGTTGACTCATACAAGTTAAATATGTTCCTTTCTGTATTAAATATAACGTTCTCTAAATATAGATTAGACTTTTAATATAAATAATATTTTTAAGATTTACTTTTTATTTAATAAAAAGTTGTTTCTCTCCCCTAAAATTATACTTTAATTCTTCAATTTTATAGATTTTAACACTAAAAGTCGTTTAATTCTAGTCTAATATAAAAGAATCTTTATTTAATTTCTAATTAGAGCTATCAGTACTTGATTTGATTTTGTATATAAGTAAGAAATTAAAAGAAATTAGAAAATTTCAATAAAATTTGATGCTAATTTGAGTATTGAAGTAATTTATATTCAAAATTATAGTCGAATATGAATGAATTAGAGAAATTAAAAAAGAGATGTATATGTTTAAGTATCTGGGAATATATTGAGAAGAAAAAAAACATCTCTATATTAATAACTGCCAGGATGTATGAGTGCATACTTGTAAAAGCAACTCCATCAGTTTTTATTTTGAATTATTTGAAGCATCTCTTATTTATTTTCTACCTTTTCCTCTTTTTAGACTCTTCTTCCGCTATTTTATTTTCCTCATATTCTTCATCATCTTCGTCATTCTAATTATTTCTCTTAGTATTTATACTTCAACTGCTGTTATTGTTCTTACTATTATTGCTACTGCTGCTATAATTATTGATCCGAAAAAATTATTTCAAAAAAGTTGTTTACTAGTGGGAGCCGAACCCTGGTTCAAAAATTCACTCATCTAGCAGTTAACCACATGATCATAAAGTTTTCAATCATGATTTACTTCTTTATTTCTCTCGAATATCTCTTACTCATTATCACATAATCATATTCTTCACAAAATGGAAAAAAAGGTTGTAGAAGATGGATCTAACTTTCAAATAATCAAAGTATTAAAGTTAAAAATAAAATTACAAAATTTTTCTTAACAAAATCCACAAACGGAAATCTGAGTGTTGCTCATATTCAGTTTGATAAAATATATAGAGACTTTAAAAATATAGAGAGTAGCTATGATTAGTATTTATGGTGCCACTATAATAAAATTATTATTTCCCCCATTTTGTCTATTTATTATTTAGAGTTTTTAAAGTATGTCCCGAAATTATTATCAGAAACTTTTTAGTAAAAAAATATTTCTAACTTTGTAAGCGTGTTGGAAAATTTCTTGCCTTCTTCAATGCTTGGTAAAATTGATTATAAGAGTATAAGCATAATTAAAATAAAATAATATTGCAAAATTTGAATATCCAGATCATCCAGGCACCCCAGTCCTCAACATAATTATCAAAGTAAAAATCCAAAGTCAAAATAAATAAATTACTATCAAATCATGATTGCATCCCCAATTATAGTAGTGTTTATAATTTAAGAAGTAACAAGAGGCGACTCTGATATTCCAAACATTGCATTTTTCAAAGAATAATTTATAAAATGAGATTAGAGAGGAAGATGTAATTTCAGATGGAGTGGCAAAAAATTTTGGAGAAAGAATAAAAAGGAGTGGCAGAAGCATAAAGGCATCAACTACTACAGTTTCTGCAGTGATATAAATCGGGTTTGACATTAGATTGGCGACAAGTCACTAAGAGTTCTTTCCCTATGGCAACTAATGAGGTATTCTCGAATGAGACACAGCATGATTTCTATGGCCAGTCAATCGAGACCGCACACATGTCGCCCGAGGTCCCGAGTGACCGGTAACTCTTGTCCCTCAGTCAAGGAGGATTTGAACGGTATGTATTCCTGGCTATTACCCTGCACAACAAGTAGCAAAGTCCGCGATCTATTGCGATTATCGACTGTGATCCCCAATGTCAATGAACTAATGGCTAGAGGGTCCCGTGGAGGCTAAGAATGGAATAAGTGAAGAATACTATAGAGTCAAATCATGTAATTATATCACTCTACTTCTTAATCTCTCTCAATTCAAAGCATAAGCTATTTCTATTCTGCTGTTTTTTATATTGTTCGAAATAAACTTTTGATTAAAATATTTATGGCATATATTATTTTATGAGACTGAATTTTCTATCTACGATATCAGCTTAAATTATGAAGTATCAAACTTCATATATATATAATTGTATTATCAATTTGTATCCATTTCAGCTTCTCAAATTGGCTGTACTTTATGCTATAAAAATTTTGCTTAAAATTGCTATTATAAAAAATGGAATAATCTTGTTAATATAATTTATTTTAAATTTAAAAATATAATTATATAAAGTATTTTTAATAACATTAAGTTATTTAATAAATAAGATTAGATTAAACATATTTTTAAATTGATAATAATGAAATATCCATTGTTCTGTACAGTAGCAATCCCATTTATGATTCCAGTGGAATTATAGAACGTGCAGTTATCTATCTTAACTAATAAAATAATTGGTTTTATAAATGTTTGAAAATTTATAAATTTAGATATATTTAATAAATTATAAACACAATTATTTCACTTAATTGCTTTTATGTGAAGTGTTATATGTATTAGAGAAGTTTATAGATCTCTTTTCTATCATTTTTATTGTGTATTGCTTCCTACTTATAATGCATTCAAGAATCTAATTATTATATTTATAATAAATAAAAATTATCATTCAGAATATGACATATTAAAAACCAACCCTTGCTATTCTTTTTTATTTATAAACCCCATAACAATATGCTTAGTGAATTAATGAATTGATATTAATGATCATTATATATGATATACACGCTTTCCCAAAATTACAGAAAAGACTTAATTAAGACAACGCAGATCTCACCAATCCAAAAAACGAGGCTTTGAGCCCCACACCTCATCAGTGACTAACATTAAAATCTTCATATTAAGTCTTCGCCACTTCATTTTACTTACTCTTTATGCATTACTAGTTAGTCTTTGATCGATTTAAGAGTTGGATTTCAAATTCGAAATAAAATGATCATGAAGTCGGGGATGAGCCTTTTAGACATGGGTGGACCAATTAAGACAAGGCAGGTTTTAGCCACCCTGGGGGGGTCGACTGGAGTAACCTAAGTTGTGACATTTTCCACTCTGAGGCTATTCAATAGTGCAGTTTAGCTTAGATTTAATCTCTAGTTAAAAAAGATAGGTGGGGGTGATTCGGATTTATAATTATTTAAATTTTTTTAATTTAAAGATAAGGAGCATTCAATGCGATTCTCTTTTAGAACTTCATCTACAAGACTCTGAAAAGCATTCGCAGTGTCGAGAGTCTCTTGCACAAGAAGATTCGTTCTACTTATGGACAATGCAGTCATTCATCGCTTCTCAGAGGTACTTGAAACAGCCAAGAGATTCAAAGTTGTAGTGCTCTTCAACGTAGAGTACTCACCATAGCTCAATCAAATCGGACAGCTCTTCTCATTTGTGAAGCTGCAGCTTCACTCACGCAAGATAGCTAGAAAGTAAGATTGACTGTCCTAACTCTACAGAGAGAATCTAGTCTCAGCTGTGGCTGAGGTGCTCTAGAGAATGACTGCAAGCGATGTCAGCAAGCTGTGGGTGCTAAGTATCAAGAGATAGCTCCAGACAATCAATGTTCGATTCGTGTGAACAGAGGTCAAAGTCAAATCAGAAGCAGGAAATTTCGAAATCAGCGATCTTACCTTGCATTTGTCAATGTCTAACTTAAATTATCCAACTATCTCTATATTTACCTCATTATAATTCAACCAAGCGCGTCGTGACTTTAGCTAACTCTCCTCTAAATTATCTAAAATCATGTTTAGATTCGTTTGAACAGGTCAGTGTTGAAATCACAGACAAGCACTTTTTAAAGCAGCGATCCGATCTTGAGTTTAACAATGTCATTCTTAAAATATCTAGCTCACTTTATATTTATCTAGAGAGTCATTATTTTAGCTAGCTCACTGTATTTCTACCGAACGAGTCGTAATTTTAGCCAACTCTACTTTTTTTTATCGAGCTCACTCTAAAACAAACGATCTGACTGGATTTTCAGCTAGCGAGGTCTAAAACTATCGAGCGAATCCGGGGAGAATTTAAATCTTCGTAAATATAAATTAATTTAACTTTTAACTATCACCCTGATTTCTACAATTTTGCACTTCAAAAATTACTAAATAGGGCATTATTATTTACATAAAAAAAAAATTAAAAAAATATCTCGACTAAGGAGAAGAAGTGTGCAAAAAATATAGCGCCATTAAATGCTTATGCTGTTTCAATTCTCGTATCTTTAATCAAGGCATAAGCATATTGATTATAATTTTATATTTAATTGATAGTCAGCTAAAACAATACTGCCCCTCTTTTAGTTGAAAGTTCCGTTTACGTAGCTGTTTAGGAAAAAGAGTTTTGCATTTTCTTTGACTGTAAAAATTGAATTTTAGTAAGTAATGTAAGCGTTTGGCATAGAGTTAAGTGACGCTCATTTAAATAAATTAAATGGAATTACTAAAGCAATATCCTTTCTTTAAACGTTTTGAGGTTCAAGAACAAAACCACCTGCTGTAGTTTTTTGAATTATAAAGTTCTTTATTAAAACAGGTAACTTTAAATTGCACTTAAAGTAGTAAAGAAATTTCGGGGGGGAGACGGAAGTTAACCTCCCCCGACCCTTAATAAAAATATCACTTTAAGTAATTATTCTATGCCAAAATTGGCCCAAAAAGCCGAAAATTTGATAAATATTTGTGTAATTAATCTTCTAAAGGGAAGTTTTACACTATTTAAGATTTTAAGCTTTAGTAAAAATAAATTAGATAAGAATTTGTTTTGTTAAAAGTATATATGAATCAGAATCTAAGCTAAATTAGTTAAATAAAGTTATGCTATGACTTTATCATTATCAAATATAACTGTTTAAGTAAATCACCCTTGCTTTAGAGCGATTTCATAGGGGACTTTTATTTTTTAGGTCTTAAATAAATATAAAATAAGAAGGCAAAATTCACTGAAAAAGTGTAGATGAGTTTAAATATATCAGCTTTATTTGAAAGAAATAATAGAATTATAATTAAGTAGCTGAATTATTTATTAGCAGAGCACCTCTTCCTTTTTTGCATTATAAATATAATAATTAAAGACTTTTCGATTACTCTACAATACAACTAGCATGTTTATTGAAAATAACATGCTTTACTTAGAGACTAAAAATTGCTAAAAAGCCTATTTCTTTGGGAATAAAGTCATTTTTAGACTAGAAAACTGATTTGAAAATCTATTCTTTGACCTTGCGAAAAAATTTTATCTTAAAAATTCATAATTTTTTTGGCATCTCGGCCTATTTTAGCCTAACTTAACATTTTTAATTAAAAATTATAATTTGGGAGGGGGAGGTTAACTTCCGTCCCACCTCCCCTCCCAAATTTAATTAAGTGTTAAATTAAACTACTCAATATTGCAAGAGTTTAATTTTTTTTAAAAAATATATTTTTAAAGCTTACAAATTAATTCACTAGACCTCTTTATTGTAAAAATATAATTTAATTAATTTTAATTTATAAGGATTAATATTGATCATTAAAATAAAAAAGAATTTGATGTTCTAAAGAGTTTAAATCTACTATCTCTTTAAAAAAGAAATTATCATACTTTAATTTTATTTATTTATTAGGGATTTGAAAAATTATGTTTCCCAATAAATTTTTATTTAAACAGTAATGTTCAATTTTTTTAAAGTGAATTTTTGAAATTTCTTTATCTTTATAAAGATATATATTTAAATTTAATAATTAATTTAGAGGCAAAGTTCTTTATAATATGTAAATAGAAAGAATTTATAATATGAATGGGTAAGTGAGATGTTAAAATAGACAATTTAAAAGTTAGCTTCATGAAGATAAAAGATGAGAAAAAATTTAATAGTTATTTAGCATAATTTTTTTAGGAGTAGTTTATTTTAAGTTTATATTCATGAATATAAGTTATACATGGGTGATTCTCCTTCCAAAAAAGATGTTAAAATATACTAAGTCCTTTGATAGAGATATTCAAAAATTACAAATTATTTTCAAATTATAGAAAGGAATTTAATTTCTTTTCCTCATTTTAGTTAAAAATCAAAATCAAATTATATATGCCTATTTCATTACAATCTATATTAGAATTACCTATCTCTTACTTTATCTGACATACATTTATTAACTGATATGAAAGCTGAAATGTATATAATTCAAAATTAAAATCAACTTAAAAAGATGAAGAAAAAAGAATAATAGCAAAAAAACTTCATCAGAAGAATTAAAATTAAAAATTAGAATAAGTAGAATAAGCTTCATCCTACAACTATTCTGCTATCAGTAATCTAAAAAATTAATATAAAGAAAAGACCATTTTTTAAAAGTGAGAATATTCTCAAAAATGCATTAAAATATAGAAAAATAACTTTTCTTTACTAAGAGTTCAATAGGCAATCATTTTAAATATAAAATGAAATAAGAATAAAGTCTGGATTATTTTGCAGATATTATTGCAGGAGTAAGTATTAATTAAGCAAACTACCACTATTTTGACGAGTGGAGACTTTGCTATTCAAATTATATTGACTCTGAATTTTATTTATTAATCTGTGAACTTTAGAGATCAGGACGCAGTTATATTTGTTTACTTAGGAAGGCATATATAATTTAAATTAATTAAAAGCCGTTTCATATTTAAATTAATTTTTTAACTATAATAAATATCCTTGATCAATAATTCCCTGTGTATTCACCTCCAATGAAGAAGAGGAGGAGAAAATTGGCTTTTAGATAAGGCCTGGAGAGAGAATAATAATTATGTAATAATAAAGAGCTTATATAAGAATAAATTTCGAAGTCAATCTAAATTATATCTTGTACAAGACATATTTAATAGTGATAATTTGCTGTATGATATCCTATAATCATACAATTCGAAACAATTAATTCTTTTAATAACTCCAATAATCTAACTCAAAACCTTTAAATTTAAAATTCAATTCAATTTATCCATTATCTTTTTGTAAATTAAACTTTTGTGATATTTATCGAAGATGATTTAAGCATTTCCTTCGTATTCAAAGGCATCAAAGAACCCAGCATACATTTCATGTCTAAATAATTAGTTGTCTTGGACGCTGATATTATAAAACTTCAGCTCATATAGAAATTTAAATAAAAAATAATTAATTTGCCTAATTCATATAAAGTAAAAATAAAATCATTTTATTTATATATAGAGAGTTGTTGAGTGTTTTTGGTTTAGAGTGATTGAATCCATTGAAGTATATGAGGTTGGAGTTGGAATCTGTGTATAAGACATTCTAAATTAGTGAGCTTGTATTGTTAATGTCCAAGTTTAGTTTGTTAATTCTTAGTAAGTAAGCTTGCTTCTGGTCTCTTTTACTAATCATGTAAACTTGATAGAACCTCAAATTAAATAAATTGTTGAATTTAAGAATATTAGTCTACTGCACGTGAAGCCCAGTTTATAGAAATTTTTAATTCATTAACCCAAAATGAATTTATTAATATAAAAAACGACTTTAACACAGAAGAGTAAATTTATACAAAATTATTAGGTTGAAAATAATTAGATTATTAAATTTTAATTTCAGGGGTAACCGAAAATTCTCTTTCAAAAATTTAATAAAATATTACTTCCTTAAATGATTGCCAAATTAGAAGAAATTATCAAATTTCTCTTTAAAAGAAAGAATGTTAAATGAATGCTCTCCTGTCTCACAATTACCAGATTCGAAATTGCCTGTCTCAGTTTATGCAGAGCGAGTCCGTCAAGAGCCAAACGCACCACTTACAGCATGTATCATCAGTGAGTAGCTTCGTGAGACTCCTGCGAGGCAAGGAAGATGCAAGCCGAGAAGAAAGCCTGAACTCGACTCTTAGCTACTATCTGATCTCGGTCTTGACAGGCTTGAGCTATCACCGCGTTCGGAAGCTTTGCCTACCCGCCCTCAATCGGCATCCGCGACTCTTCCTCGAGCTCGAGGCTGCTCACTCACAGACGAGATAAGAAACTTCATCACAGACCAAGGGACCCTGCAGGCCTAATGCGGCCTCACCCTCGCGAAGCGGTGTCCTAATTCACAGGAGGTTCCCTGAGTTTCGACTCTCTGTGAGCCGTCTCAGCAGCATCTCTCGCGAGCACAGGATTAAGCGCAAGAGCTTTATTGTGAAGAAGCAGCTGCCAAATCACCTTAAGCACAAAATCCACGAGCTCATGGTAACGATTGTCTGCGAGATCCGAGAAGTGGTGGCGGCACAGCGCATGGTGCTGTTCCTAGACGAGGTGATGCTCACCTTCTCGACTAAGCTGAGAGTTGACTTAAGCGCTCCACGTTGCAACATCCTGATTCCCGACAAGCTTAAGCAAGGCCAGAGCCTGGCGGTCTTAGCCTCGATATCTGTAGACACATGAGGGGCCTCTTACTACATCTATGAGCGCTCAGTTGATAAGGAGAAGTTCTGCGACTATCTCCTCGGCCTCTCTAAGCGAACCCAGAGCACTTCCTATTCGTTTGCGTGCTAAAGAGACTGCTGTTAGTCACCTCTGAGCTGAGGCTCCAAATTCTCAAGGTAATCTCAAGATCTATGCTAAACTCTGACCCCAGTCGAAGCATTGAAAACTTGATTAGCGTAGGCACAGAGAGTAGGCTGCTGCTCGATCTAGTTTCTCAAAGAGGTTCGATCAACTTGCACTTAGAGAGGTTCATCGATGTAATGACTGAGGCCAAGGATCTAAGCCAGATGCCTTGCTTAAGATTTTCAGCGAGAACGAAGATATGTGGATCAGTCTCGCCCAAGAGCATCGCGAGAGCCATCTGACTGCGAGGGACCAAATCTAGATAAAAGAGAACGCTTATCTCATTTACGAGGCAGCCACAGCCAACATTCCAGACTCTTAGAAGATCACCTTGGAGACGATGCAGGACGCTTCTAAAAATCTCATGAAGCTTTGCGACTCGTATCGACATTCTGATCACTAAAGCATGGTTGCAGCAGTGGCACTCAGCTTCAAGGACTAGGTTATATAGAGCATGATGCCTCCAGCCTCTGGATAAACTTAGGTACAAGGATTAATCGCCTACCAAATCATAGATCAAGGAAAGAAGGTCCTGCTAATAGTTCCTAACTAACTTCTCAAGATATAAACTAAAATTATTGCAAACTATTGGTATAGGACTGGTTGTCCTGACAATCACTGAGTTTTATAAATACAAGATGCTCTACGACGTACTGCTCATAGATGAGTTCGACCTCATTGCAAAGACCCTTCCTTAGACTGAGTAAGAAGGTCGCTTGCTTGGACTTTGGGATCTCGCCCCCACCAAGACATTTTTCTTCAGTGCGACACATGACAAAGGGCTTCTGAGAGTCCTGGCCATGGTGAACATCTAGTCATATCTCCTCAAGTTCTCAAGTCAATATGAGATATTCCATTCAGTGAAGCAGTAAGATGGGGGAGGTTCTGCCTTAAAAAATTGCAGAAGAACGGCGAGAGTGATGCAAAGAGTTTCTCAAGAAATAGTGCCAAGAAGGACTTGCGATACTTCTCGCCGCAGAGGGCATGCACAAAGAAATTTAAGATTTCTGCAAGGACATATAAGCAGATAGAATAAGAGTGGGATTGAAGATTGAGCACCTACACGAAATCAGAGCTTGGGACAAAGGCTCATTGATGCATTCTCCGGACGAAAATTATGGCCACAACTGCAGATTCAGGAAAGATGCCCTTGAAGTTATAGCCTGCGATATTTATCTGAGGGGGGCTTATTAGCAGATGAGAGGGTGCAGATCCAGGACGATGGGCAGTTCTACAATCCATTAACCTCACAATAACCTCCTTCGACAAGACTCAGGTGTTGGAAGGGATGAAGAACCTTGCAATAGAAAGGCTAGATCACCTCGAGCATCTGATTGACCTCGTTTACAAGAAGAGAGCATGCAAATCTTTGATTGAGGCAGTGGCAACGTCGGAGAAGGCAGGCTAGCCTTTCAAAACAGTTCAAGAACTCAGGTAAGAGATGGGCGAAGCAGCCTTCAAGAAGATATAATTGCGATGAAGGGAATAATATACAAGGTTATAAACTTGTTCGTTCAGGGCATATGTTTAAAGATAATGTTTCAAGTGAGATTAAATTTGATTACTCTTCTAATGCTTTCTATTTTTACTAAATGGGGAATTGGAGATTCTATTGTTTGTCAGCACATTATTATATCTAACTAAGATCGGAAATATACAAAAGATGAATTAGAGTTTCTTATATTTGTTTTATCATTAGAAAGGTTCAAAATTAATCCAATCCCAGCAGTATCCGGTTTCAGGAAAAGAAAGCCTTTGAGGATTATTTACAGCTTTGAACATATCTATCAAAATTTTCTATTTAGCCTATAAAGTAACTATTTTTTCGTGAAATTTATGTTGTACTATTTATATTGGGCAAATAATTTTAATTAAGTAGGAAGATGAATATTTCCTAAGTCCATAATTTATATTTCATAGAGAATAATAATATATAAAAGTTCCATAATCAAATAGTGCTAAAAAATTGTAACTAAATAATGTGTGCTTACTGATGTTTTTGAAGACAAGATTATCTACTGCTATTAGAAAAATGGAGACATCGAATTTGATTATGGAATTTTAATAAATAAGGCAATCTTAGACTGCTATGTTGTTCATCACAACACTCGATGTCGGAAGCAGATCACTTACAGATATGACAGATTAGAAAACTTGCCCATATATTACTATTGAGGTTTTACAATCAATTCTTAATTTTATTTAATTTACAACTCTCTACATATTATTTTTTAACTTATATAAATAATTTGTAGGTAATAGCTAATTAAATCAATATCCTATTTAAATTTAATCTTATGATTTACAAATTAATTTTATAATTAAATTCATGAATATATAAAAAAAATAAACGTGTATTGTAACTTACAAGAAATATTACTAGCTATGAAATCGCTAATATTGCTAAGGATAAAAGATCTTTATTTATAAAATTCTTTTATGATAATATTTCTAATTATTAAATTGAATTTAAATAATTCTGGTTCTATACTTCTCTTATTGTTTATAAAGATTCCAATTTATTTAAATTGCAATAAGCAAAACTGAGTTTTAGTAAATTAATGAATTAAAATTATTGAAATCAATAAAATTTAAGAAAAAGATTAATTTTAAAAAATTGGGGGGGCCTTTCCTCGACAGTAAAATTTTATAATGAAAAAAGTAAGAAAAAAAATATGTTTATAGGATAACTTCTCCTGAATCTGATTCTTCCGGTTATAGGGGCCTATTAGAACATCGAAGACTTCAAATTTTAATCCAATTCAGTTATTAAGAGGAAAGCTGCACCTCAATAAAATCTATATTTTTAGCTATTTTTTCGCTATTGTAAATTAAATTTAAAGCGCTATTTTGAAATAGTGCAATATTTTTACATAACCAAAATGTAATTTATGATACAGGGTCTAATGCTACAATTTTTCAGCTCTTCTTCTTTGGGCTTATTGCTGAAGCATGTTATGTAATCAAAAAATATTGCACTATTTCAAAATAGCGCATTAAATTTAATTTACAATAGCGAAAAAATAGCTAAAAATATATTATTTATTTAGGTGCAGTTTGCCTCTAATTAACTGAATTTTGATTAAAATTTGAGGCCTTAGATGCTCGAAAAGGCCTCTATGAATGGAAGAATCATATTCCGAAGCGAAAATTATCCTATAACATATTTTTTTTTTACTTACTTTTTTTCATTATAAAATTTTACTGTCGAGGAAAGGCCCCCCCAAAAAAATTTAATGCATAGTGAAAGTCATAACTTTCTTTATTTAGAAATTCCTTAATTAAGTAAATTAATTTTTGACTTGCTGCAATTATGCTAATATAAATAAAACATTATTCAAACTTTTTTATATTTTAATTATTGATAGTTAAAGTTTGAGGACTATAAAATTTGAAAGGACTCTAGACTAATTAATAGATGTTGCTATACGTCAAATAATAAGAAAAAATAAAGCATCTTAAATTATAAATTATTGAGAGTGACATTCTTGCTGGTATATACTTGGAATATGGTCTATTAAAAAGTTGAAGATGTCACATTGTCAAAGTTAAAACATAATTTAAAGTTTAGCTCAGAGACAAAGAGCTCATTTTAATCAGTCATGAGAGTTAGAACTGGATTCTAAGAAATAATATTCTTAAATGTGTTGTTCATTAACGATATAAAGCAGCTTAAAGGCTTAGAATTTTGGATATTTAATTAAACCCTTAAACATCTTTTAAATTATAAATCATAATTGAACATTTTTTAATTAATTATATAATGATAGCTCGTCTATTTAAAAAGTTAAATAAACGCTAAATCTATTTTATTTTTCTTCTAGAATATCAATTCCTAGTTTTTTAAAATTTCCCTCAATAGAAATATTGTGAGTATTACATTCTTCAACTCTGGATTTATATAATATAAGTATATATTATTTTTATAGGAAGACACTAATTTAGCATAATTATTATCATAAAGCTAAAGATTTTATAATGCCTCAACTATTTTATCCTTAATTGGGTTTTAAAATGAGGGATAATATTTTTGAAGAATCGGAAAATTCTATTAAAATTCCTACTTTTAAGATAATGGATTAAATATAAACTTATAATTTAGCAGATCTTCTCAGCATTGTTTGATAAGAGATTATCTACCATCGAGGTATAAAGAATCTTTCATAGGATTCTTAAAATTAATTGTAGTTTGTTTTTGTCTATTTTTGCATAAATTCCCTAGATTTTAATATAAATATAAACTATTTAATATATCTTATTAATTTTTGAATGTCTGATTGATATTCTTAATAATATATAGTATTTTTATATATTGACAGAACTAGAATCATAAATCTTAAGTAATACTCCGTAACTTAAAGATGGCAAAAACTTAGAATTAAATAATTCATAGTGTGTATATGTAAAATAAACTTTATATTAGTGAGTAAAAAATTAATAATTTTTATTTAATAAAAATATAACTACTTTCCTGCCACAAAGTTATTTATGAACTCAATAAATTGAGATATTTAATCGAAATAGCCTTTATCTCCTCCGATAATAGTCACTAGATTTGAAGTATCATCTCCAAGAACTATGCTCGTAAATAATCAGAAATAAGTAATTTTAATGATCTATATCTTTTTGGATTATCAAAATGGCAGGAGTTCACAGTGATATTGAGATTTATAATAAATATAGATGTGTTGACAAATAAATGAAGGAGTGGTCGATCAGCACATTTCTGCTTCCTGCAATTATCAAGTTGTTTATTGATATGTTTCCAAACTAGTACAATTTCATTTCTTCATCTTCAAAAAGCATTTAATATAATATTCTGAGAGAATTTTTATTATTTGAATGAAATAATTTCTCTATATATTTCATAAAATAAAAAATCACTTTCAATTTTAAGTTTAAAAGGCTGTAGTCAGAATCGATGAATATAACTATATGAGAGGGTGATTCCTTTAATTAATAACCACCTACCTTCTTTTTAATTGTCACTGACTACATGCATGTTTTGAAAAGTAGCATTAACCAAAACTTAACCTAGAAAAGTTATACATCAAGAATATTTATGAAATAAATTCTAATATTAAACTTTTCTGATATATAAAATTTTATCAAATTGCCTATATGAATAATTTATTTAATAAAGCACATATATTCTTTAAATAATTGACTTACTTTTGAAAAATTGGCCATAGATCGAAAGGTTTGAGAATTAATATTCATTATTAATTTTGTGAAAAATATAATTAAAAAATATTATAAAATAAATTGTCAGAGAGAAATATGGTTCCTTGTAAATTATATTATCTTTGAATCTCATTGTAATCTAATTAAAGTTTATATTTATGTTAAATATTACTTCTATTTTAATGAGATTATTAACTATTTTTGAGTAAGATATCTCAATGGTAGAATTTTTCCACGCTTCAAAAAAATATCTGTCGATATCATTTTCTATCTCACTCTAAGAGACTGTAATAATATTAAGAAAAAATATTTCAATATTAATAAACTGCAAATTTATAATTCTTTATTATTGAAGAAAACAAGAAATTAACTTACTTGAAAAATCAATGTTCTAAAATTTGACGATTGAATCTGAAATTAGAAACACAGAGCGATCGTACAATTATTGGATACTTTTTGTTTAAAAAGACTAAAGTAATTTAAATTGACAGATATGCTCTACCTCATACTTAATATTTTATTATATATAAATAAAAATACATTATTATGACTTCATATTATAATGCCATGATAAATTTAATCAGGATGAATCGGTAACCTTTAAATGAAACTTATAATTCTTTCTTTTTGATATTTTGATTAGTAAATCTAATTTTAACTTAAACGGCTCTTATATTAGCTTTCCATTTGTAAACTTCATAGCATAATTAAAATTATAATTAATCACGATTGAAATTTAGTTGAATATCGTTGAATCTGTGGGATTTAGTGGAGTAAGATTCATTTACGAGGATGAATCTAGTGTTAGGCGATATATTGGAGTATCTATTTTTGTCAACCAATATTTATGCTCGTTTCCTATCCTGCTATTATAAAAGAGCAGTATTTGAACTATTAATTTCTAAGGCACGCCCCTCAGAATCATTTAAATTTATGAAGCATTGAAAAATACGTTTTATATTTTATTAAAAAGAAACAAAAAATTTAAAATTCTAGTTTGAATGTATAGGAAGAGTAAGAGTTTATTTTTTAATTTCGAAATGTAAAATCCAATTTATAACTTAAAAGTACTAAAATTTATTAATTCAAGATAAATATATTATTTAAATTAAATAATTTAAATTAAATTTTAAAAGAAAAAAAAAATTTTTAAAATTTTTATAAGGGGCTTATTCCCTTTCTCCTTGCCAAAAAATATTTTTATTTTTTTTAAAAATGAAGGATGGGGCCCTTTTTAAAAATTTAATTTTTTATGTTCGTTTTAAAAAACATTAATTCTTTTTTTAACTAGTGTTTTTCTTTTTAAAAAAATTTTTACAAAAAACCTGGGCTAAAATAAATAAAATCCATATGAGAAATCAAAATTATTATAAGAATTAATAGAATAGGGAAAAATACTCCGACGACTATTTTGAAAGAATATTTTTGAAAGTCCTTAACTTTCATTTCAGTTCTAATCTTAAATTTTTAAATGATTAGTGTTATGAATTTAGTTAGCGCATTATTCAATAATCATTCCAGCTAATTGAGACTGAAACCTTTTTCATTTCTACTAAAAATGCTATCATTCTTGCTGATCTTGCGAATTAGCTTAATAAGTTAATTACTCTTGGAAAAAATAAAAGAGATTTTTAAAACTTAAATAGGATAAATTATAATTTTAAGTTTCGTCTGTCCTTTATTCTAAACTTCTTATTTTATTATAAATTTTTTTTCTTTCTTAATCTCTTTAATTTAGTCAAATTAAAAATTTTGAGAAAAAAATTAATAATTTCCATTTTTGGTTCAGTTTTCTCAAAAATATGGCCCCCCAATCAAAATTGGTATGTTTTATATTATAATTCTATAAAATAAATTCATAATCAAGAAAATAGAATAATTAGTAATTTTTTTTGTAAAAGAAGGAAATTAAATTATTAATGCAGACTAAAGATTATTAGATTTATATTTTAATAAATTGTCTAAATTATATTTTCAATTCAAATAATGAGACAATTCTCTGGCGCTCACTACAACTTAAATATTTAAGCTCTCAAAAAGTAATCATTCACAATATTTTCAACGAATAATTTATTCTCCAACGAATTAATTTAATCTTCTTTTTCTATCTAAAAAAAAAGTTTAAAATTTTTTGGGTTAAGGCAATATTTCATTAAAATTTAAAAAAATCTTTTTTTTATCATTTTTATTTTTATTTTAAAAACTTATAGATGCATTTTAAAAATTCCCATTCTATGAATTACCTTGAGAAGTAGCTTTAAACCCATTTAATTAGCATGCTTATCGAGAAAGTTCTCTATACTTGTAGGATTTAATAAATCATTAAAATTATTTTTTTTTGAAAATTTTCTAGTAATACTCGGCCCACAAGGAGGGTTTTAATTTCCCAAAAATTTAAAACCGTTGAAAAGAGGTAAATCTTTCTTAACCTTAATAACAAAATAAAAGTTTTTAAAAAACGGGGCTTAAAAATTAAATTTTTTTTATTTTTTACCCCAATATTTTTTAAAAAATTCCTATTTTAAAATTTTATTAAATATTTTCCAAAATCTTTTTATCCCTTTAAGGGAAACTATTTTCTTTTTAAACCCTTTTTTTATCTTGATTTGTTTAAATAATTTTAATTTTTTTTTAAAAACCAAAACTTAATTTTAAAAAAAAAATTTTTAAATTTTATTTTTAAAAATTCAAAATTGCCTTTTTCAAACCCTTTAAAAAAAAT
>JAJKFJ010020634.1:0-30234 GCA_027382625.1 Tetmemena sp. SeJ-2015 | reverse complement strand
TCGCACTCGTGTTTTCGCACTCGTGTTTTCGATGAATAATATTGATTGATATATTAAAGATGATATTAATAAGAGACTTGTACTCACATAATTTTTGACATTTAATTCCAATATCATAATATTAAAAGTATCAGATTTAAAATTATTCCACCATTAGATAATGTATTTAATTTATTTGTTTAAAGTTTTTTGTATATTATTTAGTCTAAGAATTCCCACCTCGTAATGATTATATGCATTTTGAAGTATAAAAATTATTTGAAATGCATTTATTTTGTGGATATCAAATCTCCGTTTAAAATTTTCTAATATGTATGTTCAAAGAAGAAATTTTTATTGATTTGTAAAAGGATATTTTTAAAAAAATCTGCAGATATGTTGTTTGAGAGAAATTTAAATTGCAAAAAATTTACAATTCTCTATTCGTTCATTTTTACCAATCATCAATTTTAGTTAAAACTAAAATTATAAAATTACGGTTTGGATCAGATTAAAACTTATTTAGATCTTCTTATGGCTATTAAATATTATAAATTAAGATCAATAAAGCCATCATTATATTTTCAATAATTTATATTAAGACTCCTTAAATTTATAGTAATTTCCCATAAACAAGAATCTATTGTGCATAAATTATTTAATTTTAATGTTATCAATGAAACATACTCTGATGAAGAGAGCAATTAGAATATTAGAGTGAACAGTCTTGAATTTTTGAATATTCTTAAATCCCTATTTAAGTGATTTTAAACTCCCATTCTTCTCAATTAATTTAAGGGATGGAATAAAATAAATTCCTTGAAATTTTATTATAAAAACTAAATTTAAATAGTTATTCTAGCTTAAGTTAGTAAAATATATTTGACAAAGGCCCATTAGGAATTATTTATTTTTAAAATATACCATCGAATTTGAAACCTATTCTTTTTACTCTTAACTATAATTTTATCTGAGCTTCTCTATTTATTTTCTTTTTGTAACATTTGGTTAAAATAGCAATTAAAAAAGAATAAAAATGAGGTATGTTAAATTTTGCCCCCTAAAATAAAAATAATAAATTGAGTTGATATCTTAGTGAAATTTTGTTGTGAGGTAGTTTTATAAGATTGTAATTAAATTAAGCAACACAAATTTTAATATTCTATAATTAAAATTAAAGTTTTGTTGAACAGATTACAATTATAGAGCATTGCCACAATATTTTCACTTTCTATTAAAGCTGCAAATATTCATCGACTTTATTTATCTAATCAATATCTTTTATCGCATAAGTATAAACCAAATAAAATACATATTTATTTTGACAAAGGAAAATATTATGGAAACTTATTGTTTTAAAAAAATTGCTATCTGACCATAAAAATAATCATTCAGAAGAAAATTTAATAAAAGCAAATTAAATTTTAAAATAGGAATTAAGCTTTTATTAAGGATAATCTTTTAGTGCAAAAATGACACCAAAAGCAATAAATAAGCAGTCACCATCTGAGAAAAAGTGACAAGCCCATCACTTCTCAGATCTATAAGCGATTAACTGCTTAAATTCTAACATTATAAAACTCTGAAGATCTTCCCTTTCGTGAAATTATTAAAGTATTTCAATTTAATGGCCTTAGTGCTTCTCTGAAAGCCCCAATTTGGCATTGATAAAAGGTAGAGTAGAAAAATTTATTCAAGACCAACCTAATTTAATTTAAGACAAGCCAGTGTGCAAGGTGAAGCTTTCAATTAAACTTGAAGCAGAATATTACCAGTAGGTTTAACTCAATTCTATTTCTCATAGACATCAATTTAGTAAAAAGCAGAATATTCTTGTATCTCCAATCGGACTCCTTTAGTGATTTTAATCACAATCATTTCTCCTTATAAAATCTGCATATCCTTTGGGAGAGATCATTCATAGAGGTCTATGGATTTTTGGGTCTTATAATAATCCACTCATCCCTCAATTAATATACCTTCACTTTCCACTGGATGATATATTAATAAAACTTCCAAAGAGAATCCCCCTTACTAGTCCAAACGGCACTTTTCTAATTTAATAATGGCTTCTTCAGAATATTCCAGAATCTAAAATGTAAGCTGATCAGCTTGATTCAGTAACATAATATAAATTAATGAGAGTGAATTTAAATAAAAATATAAGAGAGAGCTGAATCAAATTTGATTCAGCTTAATATTTAATTTCATTGTTAAATTAACTCATTTTCAGATTATTAATTTTGAATTATAAATAAAGGGTCGAATTATATATAAGATAATAATCAGATAATTCGATATAGCTTATTAATCTATCAATGGGGCAATGCTTATTTAACTTTTTATTATTGTTAGTATTTTATTTCGTTTTCGAAGACATCATACCCCTTCGGTCGGGTGGACATGTCATATGCTCCGAGAATTCCTTCAAAATTTATATAGAATATTTAAAATCTAAAAGCCCATCTTTTGTGTCCTGTGGTTCTCAACTTTAAATATTAATGTTCTTATTTCAAGATCATAGGAGTCTTTGTATGCAACTTTTCTTAAGATAAAAATTTAAATATTTGATGGTATAATTTCCTTCTATCAAAAAATACAAAAATCAAAATGAATTGCAGATGGTTGAAATGTATATTTAATTTTTTTCATTTAAAATAATGCAAAAACTTTATATGGATAATTTAGTGAATAATTATATTCTTTAGAGTAAGGGAAATGAGCAAATTCATCGTCGTCAAAGGCGTAAGCATTATTATCTTCATTAAAAATGTTTTCAGGATTCTCATTTTCAAAGTTTCTAGCTAATTTAGGTGGGGTTTAATAACCTCTTGAATCCAAAAGCCAGTCCTTTTATAAACTCATCTCATTATCATTTGCTCGCGAACTTTAATTAAGTTCGTTATTGAGATTATTGTCTTTAAAATTACTATCAGCAAAATAAGATGGAGTAGTAATATCAATTTTGGGAGGTCCTATATTCCATTTGACTACGGTATTCTATGGCATAGTAGTTTGATCATTTTCAAAAGACTCTTAATTCCACTAGAAATCGTCATCATCAAAAAATGTAGGTTTATCTTTTCCGAGAGACTAGTCTTTCAAGTTTACACCATAATGTTGAAAAGCTGTAAAGTTAACTGTTTTGAGAGGTTCGATTTCCAAATTCACATCACCGAGTTAAGAAGTGGCATTAAATGTTTTGAAAGGTATTTCTTTCACTTTAATATCTGCGATTTAAGAAGTTTTGGTATTAGATTTCTTGGCAAAATTTTTTTTTATGTCTTAAATTTTCTGTTTAAACCATTCATAATTTAAATTTTTAGCAAGGGCCTTAAAAGAGAAGCGATTATGACACATATATTTGCAGATAAGTATATTATAGCTGAGAATTTAATAAAAAAGAGAATTAAATTAATAATTAATTTAAAATGGAATAAATCAGTGGCAGTTGAAATGTGTCAGATTTAAATAATTATGAGATCATTCGATTCAGCATTGAATTCTTAGATCTTTTTATCCATGCAACTTTTGTGTGGGAGCGCTCAGTAAGCGATTAAAGTTTGCTATTTTTCATATTTCAAATTTATAAATAGTGCGCATATCATATCTCGTTGCTGAGAGGTGTTGAGGCGATGATTAAAGAAGAAACTCATATTAATTTTTATGACCTATCGAACAAGTTACAGATCAGGGGGTGAATCTGTGATTTCAACCGCCACAAAGTTGCAAATCTTCATTTATTATTTTAATCAATCACCGATTTGAATTTAATTCTCAACTATATTGTGAAGGTTATTGGCAGCCAGCCTAGAGAGTAAAACAAATTGAACTCCAAATTGTTTGCATCAGTAAACATGTAATAGCTGTAGCATGTTATTAGAAAAGCTCCTTCAAAATTAATTTGATTATAGCTAATAATTAAGATTCATTGAAGGCCTCAAGATAGTTTCTGTTTATCAGGTAATATGGTTTGCATTTTATTATGTAAATGATATTTGAAAGTGATAGCAGTACTTATAACTACATCTGCACTCCCTCATTTTCATCCATGAATATCATTATCAAAGAATACAAAAGCCGTCTCAACATCTATATTCCTCAAATTAATATTATTAAAAAAGGAAAGCAATCAAATGTAATTAAATTTAGATCCATAGTTATTTTGTAAGTTTTAATTATTGTTATATAATCCAGAAATTGGCTTTAATTATATTCTATGTAAACTAAAGTTGGTTAAAATTAAACTATAAAAATAGTAATTTCATTTATCAAGCTCTTCAACCAAGAGTTTTAACTTAAGCTGGCTTGATCTTCGTGAAAGAATACTTGTCTTAAATGAAAGTATAGTATACGATAAGATAAAATAATATATTAATTAAAGAGAAAAAGTAGGGATGCATAAGAAACATATAGAACCAACAATAATTGAAAAAGCAGATCCGGCATGATCTCCGTCTAAAAAATATACTATAGATTGGAATTTAATTTAATTAAAAATTGATAAATATCGATTGGAGCAAGAGGGCAGATGTGATCTCGTTCTCCAATCTGAAATTATCTCTATTGGAAATTTATTATTATTTATTTCGCTTCTATTTAACAAGATATGATGACACTATTTTCATTTTCTTCATTGCTTTATAATATAATACGCTCATTGCTTATACTTCTGAGCTAATCTCAACCAAATGTACCTAAAATATAAACATTTCTTAAAATAGTATTTCTATTGAAAAGCTAAATGGCTATTTAGCTTTTATAAACTTAAGATGCAACCTTTTTTATTTATCCTTTTAGTTTTAATTTCTTATTAATTTTTATCCCAATAAATTTCCAGTAATATAACTGAGAATTTAATAAAAAAGAGAATTAAATTAGATATTAAATTAAAATTCAAATAAAATCGCGACTGTTAAAGTGTGTCCAATTTGAATAATTATTAGACCATTCGATTCAGCATCAAATTCTAGAACTTTTTATCCTTGTAACCTTTTTGTGGGAGCACTCAGTAAAGAGTTATAAGCGACACAAGTTTTGAATAGCTTGAAGATAAGGAAGGAGTAGAATACGCACATCATATCTCGCTGCTGAGAGGTGCTGTGGAGATTATTAAAGAAGAAACCTAGATTAATTTTTAATAAGCTATCGAACAAGCTGCAGATCAGGGGCTGAATCTGTGATTTCAACTGTCACCATTTTGCAACTCTCCATTTATTATTTTAACCAATCACCGATTATAATTAAAATTCCAACTATAATTACCAACGAAGCTTATTGAGGTTTATTAGTGAACATAGTATAAGCTCTAAATAGCATTCAAAAATTATTTATAACATTTAAGATTCAAGAATTAACCTTATAACTAAGTTGTGTTGAAGAATGTTGCGAAATTAAAAATAAATTATAAATATTTTAATCGTCCTTAAAGTGCCCTTCTCCTATAAAGTCATTCAAAAACATTTCTTACTTGAAGAATTAAATATATTTAAATTATTTTTGTAATATAATCTAGCCTTGCTCAGTATCATACCAATTAGAAAAGATGCAGCAACCATAATCGTCAAATAGTAGAGTAATCAATTTAATTTATAGCTTGTGTTTTATAAAAAAAATAATCCAAGATTCTTTGCTGAATTAGTTGACTAGTATCCAGCAAAATCAAATTATAGATTAAGCAAGATTATATGATAAATAAAACAATCAAAAATGAATTCTTCTGTAGAGATTTAGCGATAGTTTACTTAGTAAGATTTTATGAATATTTTGATTTGTAAATTAAAAAAGCTTAATGGCATAATGATGAATTCTTAAGCCCATTTTAAGTCACTATCCTTATTCACTGCAAGCATCTTAAAAACTAAGAGGTAAATAAAAATTGTAGATTATCATCTAATTTTTTTTATTTTGAATTTAGCTCTTTTCACACATTAAGCTGGCACATTTGAAAATTAATCCCACTTTATAATTTGAGTAAAGGGAGAATGAAAACTCTTTTATACACATGAGATTCTTCATAAAGAGCTTCACAAATGAATAGCACAAGAAGGTTTTCCTGCCTTTAAACTTATGTAAGATTATCAATGACTTAATTTACAAAGGACTGATGATCTAAGTGAGAGTAGCTTAACATGACAAAACGCAAATGAAAAATTCTCCTAAAGAAATAAAAGAAGATAAATATCATAGATGAAACGAGGAAAACAGAAGTCAATGAAAAGCTAGATATATTCAGTAAATATAGAGCTGAATTCAATCTAATTTTAGGTATTTTTTCAGTAGCATAATCGTATTTCACCCATAGTCATTCTGAGGATCGTCATCATATTCGTTGAAATCGTAAATATGATCAGTCATGCTGTCTACATTGAATTATTTAACTATTAAAAAAATAAAGTTTTGATTTGAAGAACTAGAAGCTTGAGGTTGACAAAATAGAAAGGTAAAAGAGTCTAGTGTTGGGTGGCAATATAATATTCAGCATTGGCAGATGTGTAATCAATTGAAAAGAGCTGACCATGCCCCACAAGTACTAAAGACTCTATCTCCTATTGCAAATTTAGGAATTAACATTAAAATTACTTAATAGCTGAAATAAAGATGTTCACACCCATCATTATTTCAAAAGACATCCCAATGAAATCCACCATTTACATTTTTATCTTAAATTAAAAAAAATAATGCTAAATATTTGATTGACATGATATTGCCCTATTAAGCTTCAAGAAATTTAAGAATAACAAAGGCTTACAGTTGGATAACTATGGTTGAACCACTTTTGAAATTTCATAGTTCTACTTAATTATCGATAGCTTGTTTGCACTGATAAAGAAATAAAATGATTAATAATTTAAAATATCTTTTAATAGTTCTGCACAAATTGAACAGAAACCTTATCCCAAACCTATAGGTAAAATATTTATGGTTAAGATTTACGTATAAGAGTGAGATATTAGAAGGATTTGGGAAAGTATAATAAAAAATATTATTTTAAGTGAGATACAGTCCTATTTTATTGATTGACATGTCTGTTATGTTATACTGCACTTTATACTTTATTCCATTCTGTATTAGAGTTATCTCAATTATATATAAATTAAAATTATCTCTAAGGATTTATTCATTCTAGTCGTGTAGTTTGTAGGGATGCGGAGATTAGTATAATATATTCAGCACTCTTTTTTAAAAACATTTAAGCTTGCCTCTGTAAAGCCAGGACGAATAAGGACGAACCTCTTATCTGGTATAATAAAAGTTGGTACTGTAAGCGCTCATTATCGGCCAATTATTGCTACCAGTTTTTTAAAAATTAATTCTTCTTATTTATCATTTCCTGTAATATTGGGAACGCTCCCGGAGCAGCATACCTATTTTAGATGGATTTGAATGTACTTCTCTTAAATTCAGTAAAAATAAAAAAAAGTGGCCACTTACAGTAAAAGCTGGCTTTCTAGTCAGCAAAGCAAAATCTGAGTGGCATCACTATATCGAAAATTATAGTCATATAGCCCTTGTAATCTATACTTTTAATTTTAGCTCTGATGCCTCCACCCAGAAATATATTTATAATTTTATCTATTTTAAAAGTAGTGTTGAGAGAGAATTATTCTTCATCAGATATATCTGGAGGTATAATTTATATTCCAGATTCGACATGGAGATAAAGTGTGTATTTAGTTTTAAGAGGGTTGAAAGGATACAAAAAAAATTATTTATTAAATAAATGGATGGTCATCTTATAAAGTGAGAACTATTTTATACTCTCCAACCATAGGTTAGCCAGGCTTAAACACTAATTTTAAAGTTCATAAAATAGAATTAATTTTTAATTTCTTTTCAGTTGAAGATACATCAAGGAAACTAAAAACAATAGCCATACCGAAATTGCAAGTCAGGGTCACATTATCTCCGTTAGAATCTATTAAACTTTATTAAGTTTAAAATAAAATAAGATTATGAGGAAATATTTTATTTCAGGAAGGATGTAGAAGCTTTTGTCACCTACTGAAACTGATTAATTTTGAATAGATTTCATGAAAATAGGCGCTATATTTCCCCCTTGGTAATTATCTTTTAAGAATAATTTTTATTACCAATTAATAAATTTTATTATTACCTTTAGAATTTTATCTTAATATATCTTGTTCTCTTAGCTATACGAACTAAAATAAAAAAGCTAGTAAACTGAAAGAGATAAGAATTAATTGAAATTAAATCTACAATAATCATAGCTGAGAATTTAATAAAAAAGAGAATTAAATTATTTATTAAAATAAAATGGAATAAAATCGTGACAGTTGAAGTGTGTCCAATTTGAATAATTATTTCACCATTCGATTCATTCTCATTTTCTAAGAACTTTTTATACTTGCAAATTTTGTGAGAGAGCACTCAATACAGAGTTATAAGCGATACAAGATTTGAATAAAACGATGATGAAGAAGAAGAAGATGAGTGCACTCAACATATCTAGCTACTGAGGGGTGTTGTGAAGATGACTTCATGATTCATATGAAAATTTTTCTCTATCTATTTGCAATTCTCTAAACTAAAGACGCCTTTTAAAATTAAAATTTTTTATTTTTAAATCAAATAAAACTGATCAATTATTGAAATAAAATATTATAAATTATTGACTGACACACTGAAAGGAAAGTAAAATGTATAGTTAGTGACAGGGTCATTAAACACCCCCATAATATGATAAGAAAGTGAAAATAAGTTGTGTATAATTAATTTCTTTATTAATACTTATAATCATGCTAAATTTTAACCCTAAACAGGCAATCTAAAGTCTTCTAGGAACGTGACCTTGACGTCTGTCTCATATTCTCTGAATTTAATACCTGCTTCTTCTATCAAAGTAGCGGAAGATATTTAAGTGAAGTTGATTCCTTTGGTTAAGTCATTCATCAGAAGCCATGGATTAAAACCTAGATGTCATCCGAGTTTAAATCCTGCTAACTTACTTTTTATACCTCAAATATATAAAATAATAAATATACATAATTTATTTCATCTATCTAAATATAAAATGGGATTTAGATTATCCTGAGAAAATGTAACGTTTACTTTGGCTAGATATTCTCCTATCGCTGACACCTTATTTAAATTTATTTAATAAAATATTCGTGTAAAATACAAAGTTCCATCGCAAAGATTTTGAATCATATAATGCCTAAAGGATTCCAGGGAAATTTTATTAGTTAGTGTAACTTATATCTATTTGCCAGATATAAAAGAGTTTAAAATATTAAAATTAAGTTTAGTGATTATATTTAAATTAGCTATACTACTATTGCATTTTATATCTTCTGAAAGTATCACTGGGAAATATTGATACTTTTGGCCTTAACCAATTCATAAATTTGAGGAGTATGGAAGTACATTCCTAAAGTTTTTTATATTTTTAAATATAAAAGCTCATTTAGGCAAAAATTAACCTCATAAAATGTTGTTAATTTTAACTCTAAAGGAGAAATGTTTATGATGAAGGATAGTTTTCAGATTAAATTATGGATTGGTAAAAATATGATAATATAATTTATACCTATTATTAAGCAATGAATTTAATAGTAGAATTTTATCATTAAAATAAAAAATAATATCTGAATTTCGTAATAATGGACTTTATTTATTATTTATCTTGATAGAGAAGGTAACTTGTATTAAATTGAGAAGTATAATAAATTTAGAATGATAAATTCAAAAATCAAGTATTTTAATTTCGTAAAATGTTCCAATTATATTGATGTTAATGGCTTGATATTATTATTATAATGAATTTTATTAATGATAAAGATGCATTTAAAAATAGAGGTTCTTCTCTTTCTTTAAAAATACAAGCTTTGTAATTAATAATCTTAAAATTCATTTTAGCTGTCTTTAAAAAATAATCTATATTTTTAGACAAATTAACATGCCAAATTCTTTGATTATATTTTAAAGAATATCCTTAATTATATCAGAAAACCTTGCTCTTATTTTTTATAATAAAGATCTTAAAATTAAAAAAAAAATATTTAAGGGATAATTTTAGCCGAATTAAATTTTTAAAAAAATCATTATGAATTTGAAGGTTTTTATCTTAATACTCCCACATAAATATAATTAATTTTGTAGTCTATCTTGTCAAATTATTCTAAATTGAATTGATAAATAGGATAGTGATTGAGATTCATGTAAGTGCATTTATTCCAAACTTTCAATTAAAATGGGACGTTCATTGTAGAGGAGTTTGAATAATAGCCACCCATGTTAAATACTGATTAAACGATGCAAGAATCAACCAATGTGTAGGTCAATTATTGTTGATAAATAAAATATTCAATCACTACAATAAAATGATTTCAATTAATATATTAGAAAGGTAATAGCATAACTGATAATTATACTTAATTTGGATATGAGTAAATGAATCATTTCAATTTAATTTAATAAAATAAATTGTAATATCTTTTTATGTTGGGTATTAGCTTTTTGAATTATTATAAGTATATAATATAAGGAGTAAAAAAGAAGAATAAAAGAACCCTTAAACTTTAGAGTTTCCCAAAATAAAATGAAAAGCTCCCCTATTTTACAACATTCAAGTCTAATTTTTGTGGAATAAGCTCCAAATGGAGTAATTAATGAATCAGGGCGGTTACTAAACATTTTACTCTTCCTTTAAATTTAAAACAGAAAAGGTAAAATGTCAAAATATATATTTAAAAAACAACCTATTGATTTTTTACTTTACACATATTCTGATTTTAAAATTTTCGATAGATTTAATTAATCTTAAGTTTTTATAACTTTTTCTTTTTTTCAAGAATAGGTGTTCTTTAAGCTATTAGAAATATAAAATAGAAGGAGTGAATTTTAAGGTCAAGTTATATGGCATTAAAAGAGAAATTCCTTAAATAGTGGTTGAATTAAAATATAATAATCTTGCAAACTCAATATTTCACTGGGGCAAGTAGTTCCTGTTTTAAACTGAACGCTCTTAAAAATGCTACTTATTCCTTAAATAAATTTGATTTTTAAATTCCATCATCACAATTAAGGAGTGTCATTATTCCTAGATAGAGTTCGCATTGCTCCCCTAAATAAAATATCATTAATTTTCTATGAAACAAACTGAGTTATTCAACCCAGCACTTTCTTAAAATATTGATTCGTTTTAAGTTTAGGAATAGATCCTTTTACATTTCTTCATTAAATTAATAAAATAAGATAGTTATTTTCTTTGTAAAATGTTTTTTTAAAAGTCTAAAAATCATAAATTGAATCTGAAGCGTAAAGATAAAACTCAAATATATTTTAAGAGAAAGATTTTATGAATATACCAAAAATAATTATAAAAAAAGTAATTTAAATTCATTTTTCAAAAAAAAATAAACAAAAAATATTTTCCTGATTAGGAATATAACTAAGATGATGCTTTAAACAAAAGTTTATCGAGTTTATAATAATTAGAATTTCAAAAATAAATTTCAGTATTTAATCAAATTAACAACTAAGAAAGTTTCAATACACCATAATTCTTTATGTCCTTTGTACTATTTTATAATTATAAATTTCAAAATGGAACAGAAATGAATAATGATTAATAAAATAAAAGCTAAATTTAATTTAATTTTTTATAAAAATTAGTTTTAAAATTTTTTAAATCCTGTTGTGATTAGGCAAATATACCTACGAATTTAAAAAAGAATTGAATTTTTTAATATAAATACACTATCTTACAGTAGCAAAAGAAAATAAGAGGAAGCTTAAATTAGTAAATATCTTATTTAGAGTGATATTTAAAACTACCTATAAACATGAACTTTATTAATTTTTCAATGTAGTTAATCTTTTTCATCTCCACATATTTCAATGCAAACTGTCTTCAAGGCCTAACTTCTAATTTTTCATCATCTTTAGCAAAATATGAGTTACTGCCATAACGCGACCTCTCTAATAGTTCATGATCTATTGTTATGAGGGGTTAATCATATATAATAAAAATTTAATCTTTGAGTCTCCAAATATGAAATCTCAAACACTAAATTCAAAGAGAAAACGAAAGTTCAATGAATTTGATTCCCAGCAGTGCTCTCTACTAGCTTCACCATTTCCTCGTAACTACATTCCCGACATCAACCTCATTCCTTTTATTGAGAGTCGGCTCCCTCAATTGAAAACTAAAGCTATAAAAAAGAGAAAGATGTTCAAGATGAGAGTAAGGAATTTGATATCTTATGATTAACAACTCTCTGCGATATTCCTCTGATTTGGAACTCTTCATTCTGATACCAATCCATAACTCACTTACCCTGAGGTAGCACATATTCTTGGATTAAGAGTTAGCACAGTCAGTATGATAATTCACCGTTGGCGCCCCAACTGCTTCGTTGTAACATAAAACAAGGGCAAGCGAGGGAGGAAGCGTCTCCTAACGGAGGATACAGAGAAAAGGATTACTTCTATGAAGGCACTATATGAAACTGCTCATCTTAGTCTTGAACAGCGGTGCCACTTTTTGCACCATCAATACGGAATTCCATTGCTATCTACATTTGCACTAAGGAAGATTTATCTTCGCAATGGCGTTAGGTATCGGGCTGCAGGCTACTCTTATCGTAGGAGAGAGGACAAGGAGCAAGAAGCACAGAGTAGATAGCAGGAATTTTCAAAGCGCCTTGTTAGATGGATTCACGAGGGACGCCAAATAGTATACATAGATGAATCATCATTCAACGTCTGGCAATCGCCCAAGAAAAGCTGGCTAAAGGATGGAATGAAAATGCAGATCGCAAGCACACGATGGAAATCTATCACAGTTATCGGAGCCATCAGTGAAGTAGAAGGCCTAATACTTGCCAAAACCATTACTAGCAGTAATAATATCGAACAATTCAAGGCCTTCCTTCTTGAATTAGGGCCTCGTCTTTCCAGAGGAAGCATATTACTAATGGATAATCTCTCGATTCACAAGAGCCCGAAGCTACTTGAAGCCATCCCTAACGGCTGCTACATTGAGTTTTTTCCTACATACAGCTGTGGCCTCAATCCAATCGAGAGGCTCTGGGCTTTAATCAAGAAGCAATGGCGTGGCGTGACTGTATCATAGCTACTCAAAGATAACAAAGCAACCCAACCCGAGTACTTATTAAAGGATATAATTAATAGTCTTAAGAATTAATAAGTTAAGTCAATCGCTCGTTCCCACTATAAGACTTTGATCTCTTCTCTGCGTGGCCATTCTGTTTGAGTCATTCTACTGCCTTGCCTTTGATTGGGGTTCTTTGTTTAGATTGAAGACTTGTCAACAGTTACTACTGTTGGTACTGATATTGATTTGATGCTACTTTCGGCTTGCTTGCCTTTCATTCCTCCATAGCCAATTTCTCTGTTTCAATTTTATTCTATAAATTGGCGCGTATCTCTTTTAGTCTAATGTATTTGAGCGTTGCCCTACCCTTGCTGGCAAAGCTCAACCTTACCGACTTTCCTTTCTTCTGCGATGAGGGCAATCCTTCGAGAAAGTTGGGAGCCAAATAAACAGTTCTGTACATCGTATAACTAGCTTTCCGCCAAGGTGGAACGTAATCCTTTAGAAATATGTCTTCTTTTGGAGAGAGAGTTGAAAGTACAGCCAAAATCCACCTTAAATCAGGAATGTGCTGTTTATCAATGCCAAGGTTCTTTCCATTCTTCTCGGCGACAGACTTCAGCTTATTAAGGAGAACACTGACAGTAGGA
Organism: Tetmemena sp. SeJ-2015; assembly: GCA_027382625.1. Classification (NCBI taxonomy): domain Eukaryota; phylum Ciliophora; class Spirotrichea; order Sporadotrichida; family Oxytrichidae; genus Tetmemena; species Tetmemena sp. SeJ-2015. The sequence continues at coordinate 16,524 of JAJKFJ010020634.1, read as the reverse complement.
GGCCTGGGACAAGGCAATAACCTAATTTCTTTATAATGCGGACACCAGATAGAGCAGTGGATAACATTCATTATGTATTCTTCAGTAACAACTTTGGACTTGATTGAAGGCAAGAAGAACTAGTTTCTAACAGCGGCCTCGTATAGATCTCTTTTAGAGTTTATGCACTTGGCGAGCTGGTCAACAGTTGACTTAGAATCTGCCATTTAACTAATAATATATTATAAGGTGAACACAGATGTAAATTTAAATCACTTCCACAATTAAATTAGATCATGCACTATAAGGAGGAGGAGCAAAATAGCTTTCCATTTTTGGAAGTTGAAGCTAAACTAGAAGTACATTTTTGACATTAAGCATTTCTTGATATACCTTTATGTTAAAAGCTCACTTTTTAAAAAGAAAAAGAAAGCAATAACAGTTATCAACTTTTCTCTTAAGATGATTCGCTTTAGGACCTGATTCTGAGGAGTTATTGAAGACTGCTTGCGTTGAAATATATGAAGATGGAAAACTTTATCATCATCGAAAAAATTATTAAACTTTAGATTTATATATAGTTTTATCACTCTAAATCTGAACTCTTCGAGTTCATTCTTAATTTTATCTCCTTTAGCTACAGTAAGGTAGTCTATTTCTAAGAAAATCCATCGATTCTGCATTAAATTCTCAGGTATAATATTCCTAACTTCTTCAATCTAAAATTTTAAACAGAAAGATATAATTACCTTTAACATCAATGTTGAATTCATTTAAGTAGTTGAAGAGTCCATCTTGATAATCATATGATGACCAATCACTGTATTAACATTAAACATCGTTAAGCATTGAGCTACTTTAGGGAGTGATTCTAGTAAACTTATAAGTCACTGTCTCACTGAAATCTCATATTTATTATCATTTATTAATCAAACATATTTTATGTTTTTAATATTACTAATTTAAGCTTGATTTAGCGAAATTTTTTTTTTAAATTTATGATTTCTACTGATAGTTAAAGTTTCTGCATTTTGATTCCCTTTTTAAGCCTTCAGTTTCCTGGCAGTTGAGAAAAGTGCCCATTTGGATAGCGCTTGCAAAATTAAGAGGACTTTATCCTGTGCGCTGACCCTCTATCTGCTCTCCTGATGGAGTTAACCGGACTTTAATGTGGCAGGTGCCAATTATTCATAAATGCAACCTCCTAATTAAATTGCCTTAAAAATTGAGGATTCAGCCTGCATGCACAGGATCATTCTTTCTCCCCTTGAAATCAGCTTCTCAATGATACCCATATTGCTATGGTTAATTAAATATTTTTAGGCCTCAAGCACCTTCATGATCATAACATAATTCATAGAGATATCAAACCTTTAAACATACTTATAGATTCAAAAGGCAATATAAGATTAGATAATTTTGGATAAAAAAACAAAAAAAACTAAAAATTATTTGAGCTATAATAAGGAAAAAAAGTTTTTTTAGAGTTGGAACTCATAATATCTGAGAAACAGAATGGTTTTTAGAAATTATTTAAAGTTGAATTATTATAAATCCCTTTTTTGAAATTAATTAGGTTAACTGTCAAATCATTAAAAAACTTTTACCCGCGGGGGGTTCGAACGACCGTCCTCCAATCATTAATCAGACTTCGCCCCGCTCAATGGTATTCCTACTTTTGAGTCTGATTAATGATTGGAGGACGGTCGTTCGAACCCCCCGCGGGTAAAAGTTTTTTAATGATTTGACAGTTAACCTAATTAATTTCAAAAAAGGGATTTATAATAATTCAACTTTAAATAATTTCTAAAAACCATTCTGTTTCTCAGATATTATGAGTTCCAACTCTAAAAAAACTTTTTTTCCTTATTATAGCTCAAATAATTTTTAGTTTTTTTTGTTTTTTTATCCAAAATTATCTAATCTTATATTGCCTTTTGAATCTATAAGTATGTTTAAAGGTTTGATATCTCTATGAATTATGTTATGATCATGAAGGTGCTTGAGGCCTAAAAATATTTAATTACCATAGCAATATGGGTATATTGAGAAGCTGATTTCAAGGGGAGAAAGAATGATCCTGTGCATGCAGGCTGAATCCTCAATTTTTAAGGCAATTTAATTAGGAGGTTGCATTTATGAATAATTGGCACCTGCCACATTAAAGTCCGGTTAACTCCATCAGGAGAGCAGATAGAGGGTCAGCGCACAGGATAAAGTCCTCTTAATTTTGCAAGCGCTATCCAAATGGGCACTTTTCTCAACTGCCAGGAAACTGAAGGCTTAAAAAGGGAATCAAAATGCAGAAACTTTAACTATCAGTAGAAATCATAAATTTAAAAAAAAAATTTCGCTAAATCAAGCTTAAATTAGTAATATAAATATGCTGCAATAAAAATAAAGAAATATAAAATTATTTACTTAAAATGGATATCTCCAAGGGAATAACTCTAGTAATTGAAATATAAATGAGACTTAAAATTTTAAAAATAATCAGGGTCTCCCAATGAAGACATGAAGCCTTTAGAGTAAGATAGACCAGATGTTTTATATCTCCCACTAAAAAATAGCCTCTCACCTTTAAAAGCAGAGTAAATTTAAAATAAATTTTTTTTTACTTAAAACAAAAAAATTAACTTTAAAACCTAAATACGAACTTTTTCATCTTAAATAAAATAGTCTGTAAGTCTAATGTAGGCTATGTGTTATGGAACAAATTTGTAATAGTAAGCTTCAAGAATGATCAATAAAAAATATATCTTGCTGAATTGTCTGTTGTATCTTGAGATATATAGATATCTGCTGATTTTGCAATTGAATTGGCAAACACTCCGAGGCAGTATTAAAAAATACAAATATAAGATTTCGTGCATTTAATTTCAGAGTAATTATTATATTAGAGAGCTAAAATAGGACCCACGAAGTGGATAAAAATTGGTTTGGCTTGAGTAGAAAGATTAGCTGTCTATTACTTAATGCCCTCCTACGTTGATGCGCCTCCTCTCGTTGAGTGAGGAGTTTGTTTGGCTGAAATCACTAAGGGAGGTTTGAGCTTGATAAAGTGGGATACTCCATCTCACGAGGAGGGCAGGTCATTCTGGTGAAGCTCAAAAAACAACTATAGACACAAACAACAGGATGCTGAAAACAATAGAAGGGGTCTGAGATTATTTTTTCCTCACCGGTTTCACACGGCACCTATGTTTTTTGGTAAGTGAAATCCAGTACCCTGCTTGAGATGCTGAACACATCTTTTATGCTAAATAAGGTGTCAAGGTGATTAGTGAGGTCGTGACTTCTCTTGAGCTTCTCTTTCCGGTTGGAAAGTCGAAGTGTGAGTTTTATATATTTAAATAACAAATAGATAATAATATATAAATTTAGTTTAATTCTAATATTGCTTAAGTGCTTAAGTTTCATAGTTTTAATAAAGAATAAATTAAATTCACATTTAATATTAAAAAGGTAAGTAAAATTTTTTCAAGTTCTATCGTGATATTATAAAACTACAAATAATTTTAACTCCAAGATGATTTGTGTAAACTAATGTTTTGTATTCTAATTAACATGAATAAATTTTGTTTGATAATGGAATTTTCATTTTAAACGTTTATATAATAGATAATTCTTTTCTTCGCACTTTATTTAAAGTTTTTTTAGTAAAAATCCCCCTTTTCAAAACTAAAGTTTCCCAATAAAATATTTTAAAATATCGGGTTTTTCAAACATTTTAATTTATAACAAAAATTGAAACTTTTTTTTAGCTAGTTATATAATTAAATTAATTAGTTTTAAAAAACAAATATTATGTTAAAATTTAAAAAAAAATAGCCTTTTTTCTTCTAAGTTTTTAAATTAAATGCACACTTGGAAGATTTAAATTTTTCAAATTGCTGATTTTCAAAAAAATTTGGGAAATTTTAAAAATTTAATTGTATTAAATTGTAAAATATGATTTTAATAAAATCCTTTTTTGGGGAACTTAACTTTATTTATTTTTTACTACATTTAAAAAATAAACTAAGAAAAATACTTTTTACATTTTAATTTTTATTTTGTAATATTAAAATAAGAATTAAAATAATAATAAGTTTAAGTCTGCTAGTACATATCCAAATATTGATTTCACTGCTTAGTTAGTTTATTCATTGCTTATAATTAAAATATATTTTCAATTTGTAAACAAGATTTATTTCATTCATAATATTTTATAATAGTCCTTTAAAAAATATTATAAGCTTAAGCAGCCAACAACTTAGTTTTCTTTATAATTTGCTAGTGAATAAACTGATAAATCCACGCAATTAGAGCAACTAGCAAGTGAAATACGTGCTATTATCTGTACACTTAGATTTTTAATAAAATTTTCAAGAATTTATATTTTCATAAAAAAATATTGAACTTAGAAAATTAAATTTTGATTAAATTACAAAAGTATACATTTAAATGATTACAATGAGAAGTAAGAATTAAATTAACTTTAATACTTACTCTATGACTTCTATGGGATTAAAGCAATTACATTATCTGGAATTGATGTTTTAGAAATACAAAATTAGACGTGATATTGTTTAGTGACACAGAATAGAATTTTAATTAAAATCGATGATTGGTTAAAATAATAATCGGAGAGTTGCAACTACTTGTCAGTTAAAATCTCAAATTCATCCCTGATCAGTGGATTGTTGTTCGATATCTTGTCAAAAATGAGTATGAGTTTCTTCTAAAATCATCTAAGCAGCACCTCTCAGTAGCGAGATAAGCTTCACGCATTCTTCTTCCTCCTCATCTTTAAAATATTCAAACCTTATGTCGCTTATAACTTGTTATGAGTGCTCCCACACAAAAGTTACGAGGATAAAAAATTCTTAGAATTTTATGCTGAATCTAATGGTGTAATAATTATTTAAATTTGAGATACTTCAACAGTCACGATTATAATCCATTTTAATTTAATATCTAATTTAATTCTCTTTTATAATAAATTCTCAGAAATAAATTAAAACAGATGATAGGTCAAATAAAATCTGAAATTTACTTCATTTTATTTTTTATTCAATTCTCTAATTTATAATGTTATGTTACTGCTTCTAAATTTATATTTTAAGTTAAAAATTTAGTTAAATAATTTATATCTTTTAGTTAGATCAGCAGAAATCAATCCAAATAAAAGACTATTCCTATTGTTATTATTTAGCATTAATAAATAATATAAATCTGGTTTGTTCGTGTTTAGAAAATTACCTGCATTATTAATTATTAATTATTTATATATTGAATAAAAGTAATAAAAGTGCTGCTTTATTTATTTTATATTTTATAAAGAAGAAAAATTAATTTAAATATTGCAACAAATGTGAGACAGCTGTCATATATTTATTTTTAAGATATTAAATTTTATTTAAATTCCGTTATTTATTTTTAAATTCAAATATACAGTATTTATAGTCTGATATTATATTCACAAGGATAATTAAAATAAAAAATGGTAAACATCATGAATATTGATTTATATTTTAAATTAAAAACATCAACAACAAAAAATAGTAGGAGATTTATACTTGAAACCTAGAGTTCTTTTAATTTTTCTGTCCTAATTTAAAGTTTGTAAAAATTTTTTACTCTTTAAATAAAATATTATAATAGAAAAAAAGGAAACAAAACTTTGAAATCTGACAAGTTTTAACAAAAAAAAACTGGAGGGATGTCAACTCAGCGTATGTTCGTTTCCTTAGTCTTGAGTACTCTGAACTCGCAATTTTCTTTTTTATTATTCTTCTTGCAACTATTCTACATAGAGGTATGTATGGTAATTGAGCACAGATATTGCTACATCTGCGAAGATATCTTGAAATAATGAAAAATTTGAAAGATCTTCTTCTCAAAACTGAAGTTGGCTTAGTTAGATGCTTTGGAGGATCAATTTTATGGCGGTTATATTCATATAATAGAGTCAATATAATGCTGAGAAAATGAATGCTTTTTAAAGCAGCAGTTTCTTTTTCTTTTTTTTTTAAAAGTAATAACTCATACAATAAAATAATTGAGTTTAGATTAAAAAACTGCTTATGTATTATAGAAACTAATTAATTATAGTATTTAATAGGACATTTTTTCACACTCTATAGAGTTCAAATTTTGTGATTTTATAAATTTCATAATTTATACGAGAAGCTAAGATCATAATTTCAAGATCTAATTCATTTTTAAACATATATAATTTTATAAGCTAAAATAAATATATTGAAGGCACCATAGAGGTTATATTTAACTCCACTAAATCAGTTTTAATAAATGTTATGACCCCATATAGTAGAGATTCTATTTAAAATCAATTAAATATATTTGATTATTTAATATAATAAAAATAAATTTTTGGTTTTTATTTTCAATCAGAACTGCAATTTCTAAAATATAATTTTATTGCTTGCGAATAGTGAGTGTTTTAATATTATTAATTAAAGTTTGATTTAAGGAAATCTTTTATAATTTACTGCTGTTAATGTTCGTTATCTGTTTTGGATTTGCTTTTCCCTTATAAGTGTTGAGTCTGCTGGCAGTTGAAAAATGTCCATTATGATCTAGGGCTCATTGAAAAGCTCTTTGATAATTAAGGAAACTTTATCCTGTGCACTGATCCTCTATCTGCTCTCCTGATGAAGTTAACTAGACTTTAGGAGCTTGCATTTATAAATAATTGGCACATTAAAGTCTAGTTAACTTCATCAGGAGAGCAGATAGAGGATCAGTGCACAGGATAAAGTTTCCTTAATTATCAAAGAGCTTTTCAATGAGCCCTAGATCATAATGGACATTTTTCAACTGCCAGCAGACTCAACACTTATAAGGGAAAAGCAAATCCAAAACAGATAACGAACATTAACAGCAGTAAATTATAAAAGATTTCCTTAAATCAAACTTTAATTAATAATATATAGTTACTGATTTAATTGCATTTTCTTCTATTTTAAATTTTCCAGAGAGAAAACTATCTCAATGATATAGAAAAAATGCATATTTTCTTCAACAAAAGTTGAAATTGAGTTTTTATTTTAAAAAAATTTTAAATTTAAAAATATTTTTTCACAAAAAATTTTTCAAAAAAACCCAAAAAAATATTTTTTTGCTTTTTAATAAAAATTTCAACTATTTTTGGGAGGCAGTAGAGGGTAATTTAATTTTCAATAAAATAAAAGCTTGAATTTTATTTTTTCAGTTTTTTTTATTAAAATGCAAATTTTCTGCTGATTTTTCTAGAGTTAGGGGCCATTTTTGCATGAGGAAGCAGTCACAAAATTTAAACCGAGTTAATTCTAGGGGGAATTTTTTTTAAAATCCAAAATTAATTAAAATTAAACCCGTCTAATTATTCTTTTAGCGCCAATTAAATAAAGAAAACTTTCCCCATTGGAAAATTAGTAAAATTTAAGGGAAACAACGATTTTTTTTTTAAAAATAAATTTAGTTGTACAAGTTTATTAAGGAGCTTACCATCTATTAGATGCTTAATAAAGAATACCGTTAAGTCTCTCACAGTCTCTCCAGTGTTTTCCAATTAGTCCAGGTCGCAAATAGGGCGAAAGTCAAGTAGAACACCCGGGAGTGTCCCTTTGGCCATGCCAGTACCTCCCGGGGTTGGGATGGGCCTCAAACCCCCCCATAATGGGGGCAGTGATACGTAAGAGACGATGTTTACAGAGAGGACTAAGTAAGAGTAGACCAACAGTAATTGTGACTGCATCCAACCCTGGGAGGGTTCGCATGGGCCCAAAGGGAACTCCGGACGCTTTTACTTACTTTCGCCCTATTTGCGACCTAGACTAATTGGAAAACACTGGAGAGACTGTGAGAGACTTAACGGTATTCTTTATTAAGCATCTAATAGATGGTAAGCTCCTTAATAAACTTGTACAACTAAATTTATTTTTAAAAAAATAATCAGTTGTTCCTTAATTGTACTAATTTTCCAATGGTGAAAGTTAATTCTTTATTTAATTGGCGCGTAAAAGAATAATTAGACGGTTTAATTTTAATTAATTTCGGATTTTAAAATAAATTCCTCCTAGAATTCAACTCGGTTTAAATTTTGTGACTGCTTCCTCATGCAATAAATGGCCACTAACTCTAGAAAAGTCAGCAGAAATTAGCATTTTAATAAAAATAACTGAAAATATAATATTCAAGCATTGTATATTTTGTAAAAAATATAATTTAATAATAAGAGATATTTATATCATTACGAAATCTTACTATTTCATGATATAATTCTTATAGTGAAGCATAATTTTTCTTTTTTTTGGAAAAAATTTTTTTTAAATTTTGGGAAATGTTTTTAATTTTAAAAATTTTTACCCATTCTTAAAACAAAAAAAAAATTATTAAAAAATTTTTGCTTTTTTTTTTAGAATTTTAAAACATAAAATATTTTTCTTAAAAATTTTAATTTTGAAATTTGGTTTTTGAATTTAAATTTAAAAAAAAAATTTATACGAGTTTTTTAGTTTAAAAAAATTTTTAAATTTTATAGTTTTTATTTTAAAAAAAAACAACTTGAGTCCTATTATTTTTTAAAGGTGGGATTCTATTCGTTGTATTTCTGTGGCAAGTATGATGATTAAATATAAAGCTAGATAATAATTTTACTCATTATATTCTAATAATGATAATTTTTCTTTAAAATTTACAAACAGATGATCATTCTAATAATCGACAGTCTTTATGAATATATTCAGATCGATGTGGGAGAAGATATACAAAAATAATGAAAGTAATATATAATTAAACTTATCAATAATATTATTTAATACTAGAACTTAACGAATTTATAAGTCTTTTTCATTTATACTTAACTATAATAACTTTTTTTTAAAAATTGTTAAATTTTAAAATTCTTCTTTATTCAAAGAATATATTTATTAAACTTAAATTTCTTCCTTTAACATAATTAAGTGACAATCAAAATTTATCAAATCCTGTTAGAATAAGTAAAAAGTATTTTATCAATAAACGAAAAGAAGAAAGTTTTTGTTTGGTAAGCAACTTTTGCAACCGTTTCTTGTGCGGATTCTTTTCCAAAATTAAATATTTTTAATTAAATGAGGGCATTTTGGAAAAATGCTGAAATCTATTAAATTTTTAAGGTATTCATTTCATAAGAAAAAAAACATTCCCAAAAAAAAATTAAAAATTTAAAGGGAAATAATTTGCTTTATATTTTTAATCTATTAAGATTAAATTCGTAAAATATTAAAATGGATGTCTATGGTTTAATTTAAAGAAAAAATTTTTTTAAAAAATTTATTTTTAAAGGTTTTATAAGTTTAAAATAATTATGATTTATAACATGAAAACTTCTTATAAATTTATTAATTGAAAGCGTTGTTGCTTCTTAAAAATAATATATTATTAGCTTATATATCCTCCATCAACGGGTGTCCCATCCATTTAAAACCATGCATAAAAAAATTGCTATAAAATTAACAATATTATATGTTTCAGATTGATTAAAAAATATAGTCAATTTGATTCTGTAGAGATAGAGTGAATAAGCTCAAACCTGCTATGCTAAAAGTTAGAACTTTAAGCTCTCTTTGTCGACCAAGTATAGTTAAACCATTTGAAAGGCAATTTTACTTATTTATAATTGCTCCAATTATAGTGAATGCCCTCACGCAAGCATTTCTATTTTACATGGATTTAAGCAACCTCTCTAAAGTTCGCTCAAAGATTAAAATAATTGGAACTGAATTTCTAGTCAATTATGCAAAATTGTTGCTGACATCACTATATTAACACCATTTACATAATTTCCAAAAGAATAAATTTAAATGAAACATTTGCCAAGAATTCTTTGGATTTTTTAGATTTACTTACAATGTCGCCTGATCAATTTAAGAAATAATATTAATTTGAAATAAATAATATTGATATAGTTATCCGAATAAGAGCACCTAGTCTATCATTTTAAGGTGATATTTAAATTTATTGAATCATTGGATTTAAGAATCATTTTGTGAAACTCTAAAAAATCAAAATTAACTTTTTATAATTGAAATTCTAAAACAAAATTAAATTCTTGCAATTTTATTGAATTTAATGATTCTTTATATCCTTAGATTACTTGAATAATGTTTTTTATATTTAAACTAAACCAAGGATTAAATTATCTGAGGAGTAAACAATTTAAGGAAATAATATCTTCAGACAAAACACAGAGACTTATTTAGATACTTCTTAATTTGTACCTTCCTTTTGGTGAAATCTATAGGATTTCTTAAAATAATAGCTAAAGCGGATCCATGAATTTATAATTATAAGTTAACTTTTGCAAAATACTTTTCATTAATACTCCTAGCTATTTTTGATACTTTTATTGATGCCATTTATTAGAAAATATTATTTACTCTTTCAATTTAATTCAGTTACATAATCTTCACAAAATTTAAAAAAATCTCTAACAAAAAATTATATCTGAGTCTTTTTAAGAATCTGTAGTTTTCTAACTTAATAAAAACGAAATTTAGTGCTTCAAGAAAACAAAAAATATTATTAAATATTTCATAAAATATAAGAAGATTAACCTAACAATGCATTTTAATTGTATATTGTCACTTGCAAAAATGACTTTAGATCGTAACTGGCTATATACATATTTTCAACAAGATATTTTTTCTTACTTGATTTATAGGTCTTGATCCATTCGGTGAAAATACTGTATTGCATAGTTAATCAAATTATATTTAATATAAATTAATATATTACTCCTTTCTAAAATATCATATTATAAAAAACTAAAAATAAGAATCCAAAATATGAGCATAAAATGCTTATTTGCCTGAAGAAATTGAAAGATCCTCAAAGCAAGATTCTCTCATTAGGTATTGGGGGTTCATAATAGTCATCTACCAGCATACAAAAATGAGATGGCTCATATTTATTAAATCCAGAAAATAGAAGTAACTCATGAAAATAATTGATTAACTTTATTTAAAAGGACAAAGCAATCTTTGTAATTTTCTTATAATAACCTTGATTATGTAAAATAATTTTTTAATTCATTAAATATAGTCAGGATTTCAATTAAAATCGATAATTGATTAAAATAATAAATGGAGAGTTCCAATTTCGTGGCAGTTGAAATTAGAGATTCACCCCCTGATCAGTAGCTTGTTCGATAGCTTATCAAAATTTTATATGAGTTTCTTCTTTCATCATCTCCTCTGTACCTCTCAGTAGCGAGATATGATGCACGCATTCTACTTATCCTCAAATCTTTAGAGAAATTACACTTGTGTCGCTTATAACTCTGTATTGAGCGATCCCACACAAAAGTTGCAAGAATATAAAGTTCTTAGAATTTCACGCTGATTCGAATGGTCTAATAATTATTTAAATTGGACACACTTCAACTGCCTAGATAATTTGCCATTTTAATTTAAATACTAATTTAATTCTCTTTTCTATTAAATTCTCAGCTATATATATTTTTCTTTTGTTTTATCTTTAAAAATTACTCTCAATCGATGATTTTTAAAACTCAAAAATCAAAATAAATAATTAAATAATCAAGAATAATAGTTTTTATTGTACACTTTCATATATTTAAAAATTAAAATTAGCAATATATATTTTCAAAAAATTAGCAATATTAGGTATTATCTATCTTTCCTAGCATTTATATTAAAATTAAGTTATATTCATATGGATTAAAAATATAATGATTGCTACGTCATTCAAAGAGCCACCGAAATAAATGTCACCATCCCCATTCTAATTTTGAACTACAGCATAAAATATATAAATTACTTTCAATTCTAAGATTTATACAGTAAATTAATTTAAAATTAATAATTATTTCTAATTAAGGTAGAGCATTTAATAATTAATGAGTAAATTCATTCATTTATTTTTTTAAAATGCTTGCTATTTAAGAAATAAACCAATAGAATTTAATAAATTTCAATGCTTAAAGAATTAGCACGACGACTTTTAATAGAATGTCGACGATAATGAAAATTGATGAAAACTGGGCTGTTCATAAAAGATTTTAGTGCATACCTATGGAGATGATTAATAAATAACTCTTTTTTAATTTTAATTACTAGAAGAAAATCCTAATGGAAGATGTATATCAAACAAAATTTTAAGGTGGATAAAATCTCAAATTATAAACTCAATTATTATTAAGTAGAGGTGGCTCTTCGATTCTACTCTCATAATCCAAGCATGGCTTCTCCTAACTTCTAAAAATCTCATGAATCTGTTTCAGATTGATAGACTAGAGAATCATAGACTTTGGTAACTCTCTCTGCGACTCCTCTGAATCACTTGATCTGCTTTCAGCTCATGAACTCTCTGAGGCAAATCCAGAGCACAGACACTCGAGCAGGAAATAGTCCTCCTTTTAAGCTCAGAATATATTCCTGAAGGTGTGATCTAGCTTCATAGCTCCTCAGAGTGTTGTGGAGCGACCAATAAAAGGAGAAACACTGGAGAAATGGAACTCTATCTTTTGTGCCAAGAGTTCAACCTTACGAAGTATAAATCCTTGTTGTTGCATCATAAACTCAGACTCTGCCTTGTTCAATGTATTGCTTCCTCTATATTTAATAGGCAATGAGGTTGAGTTAATATATAATGCTAATATCCATTATAGGATGAATATGAATGCGTGATTGGAGGTCTATTAGTTCATAAATAAACTGAAAAGTATTAGGTATTTTTTAATTAATTATTAAAATGAAGAAGATGAGGATGATGGACACATTTAGGTAATAGACTTTTCACCCTTGACTATTTTAGATCTTCTTATTTCATATTTTGTGAAGCAGGCTCATAACTTTATTCAAAATCCTCATGTCAAAATAAGTAAGTAAAGCCTAATAATTATTTGACATTTTATTTTAGAGTGAACAGGGAGAACAGATTCATTTTACGAAATTTGTATAATACAACTTAGTAATTCGACTTCTGAGTGCGCTAAACAAGAATCCTACTCCAACAATCATGGTAAGTGCAATTTATACTTGACTAATAAGTACTGTAGAAGTTGATTAGAAGGAAAGGATAAAAGACTTTACCACAGAGATAAAGCAAATATAAATTTTCTCAAATTATAAAACGACTTGTGTTTCTATTCCTTCTACCTACTGCAAGTTTTAAATTTTCCAGGGAAATTTAAAACATTTATTTAAAAATGATCCAATCAGATTAATTACCAAAATTTTTAGGCTTTTATTAAAATAAATTTAAATGAAAATCAAAATTAAATTAAACTTAAAAAAATTTGAAGGCCTTTTAAATAGTTAAATATTGGGCTTTTTTGACAGCATATTAAAGCTTGATAGGAACCTGTTCTACCGCCATGACATGGGATCTCTCTCCTAAGATATTTAGATGTTGCAAACAGCTTAAAATTTAATGCTTAATCGAATGGTAATAATTTCAGCCCAAAACCTCACACTTCAACTGCCTATAATTTCGATATTAGATTTTTTTAATTAGTTTAATTATTTTTTTTTATTATTAGAAAATCGGGAAAAAAGAAAATTTAAATTTCAAAGTTTTTAAATAACGGGAAATAAATTAATAATTGTTTAAATTTGGGGGTTTGATACTTTAGATTAAAAATAGATAACAGCAAGTTTTAATAAGCTTATCAAAAAATAAAGTTTATAAATTATCCTCTATCATACTTCTATATATTCGGGCATTCAACATGTTCTATTTGCTTTTTTCATCATCCTTTTATTGCCGCCTACATCAACCTTCACATCCTCTCCCAGCACTTTTTGCATATGTGCGGGCCACCCTTTTTACAAAGCTCTCCGATTTTTGCTCGCTTGACATTTTTACACTTCAGCACTTGTGCTTCCCACCCTTTCTCCCTTTTACTTGTCTTATACAGCATGAGACAAGGGGATGGAGATGAAATTAGGATTCTAAAAGAATGAGAAATCACCTTAGAATTCAAAAGTGCAAATTTTGGACCTCGCCAATTCGCACCAAATAATTTTAAAGGGGTTTAATTATCTAGGAAGCATTTGAAAATTTACCTTTAAGCATGTTTCCTCTATTCTCCGTAGCATTTCTGAAACCGATGTCCTCCGTAGACCCAACTTTCTAATGTTTCTTGACGTGTCTACCCCAATATCCCCAAGATTCGCTTCAGCTACTTGCTTTCAATGAAGCACAATGCTTGTTAAAGGGACCACCCCTGCCCTTCACTGCCTCCTTCTTGAGCTCCCCACCAATTTTCCTTGTTTCATGTTCACTATTTCACACCGAGGCAGGGGGCGATCGGATTCGTCCCTTTCCCTAGCTAATAGCTTTGTTCTCTGCTCTCACCCTTTCCCTTTTTTTGGGAGACTCTATTTAGTCTGACCCTTTTGTTTGCTTCGCCTCATGGGCCTGGCTGGGGACTCTCTCCTCCTGATGTGTAGCCTAGAGCAATTTCCTGCCTTCTCCTTCATGTTTTTCAACGCTGTTTAGTTTTGAATGCCGACAACTAAATCAGTCCTCTCATTCTAGGGGATCAGTCATCAAATTTTCTGTTTGGGTGCGAAATGGCGGGGTTTGGGTGCAATTTGGGCGAGGCCCTACATTCTTAAAAATTTTATAATTTTTCCCAATTATTCCATCCTTGGCATAGCAGTTTCCTTCCCGACCACTCCAAGCTCCTTACCTAAGCCGATTATGAGTGAAGCCCATCTTGCTGAAGAACCCCGCTTGCATAGACCTTCATTAGGGCCGCCCCTAGCATATGCCCTTCGACTGTACCTTCCTGGGGCATCATGCATTGCTTTACATCGAAGGAATAGTTTTCCATAGCCTTTCCTTTAATTCAATCCTGGTTGCCATGTGAAAAATGTACAGTTCAAGTCATTTGCAGCTCCCCAATTTGAAAGCCACTGCAAAATGGCCAACTGTTTGCGGCCTACCTTCATCCTCTTTAGACGTATGCCAGTTTGATAGCCCTTTTGGGGGCAATTAGAGTAGCCGCCTTGATCTTTGAAAAATTCATGGATATGTGGGAAAGTCTACCCAATCAGCCCGCTATGATTTCTATCCTCGTTCAAAAGAAGTCTGAGGGGGCCAAGTGGGGTTTGGGTAGTTGTATATGGGGCTAGATCTAAATTCAGTACTTTCAATCTCTGTAATAAGATAACTTTCCTTTTTTGAAATTAAGATATCAAACCCCGAATTAAATTTAAGCAATTATTAATTTATTGCCTGTTATTTAAACACATTTGAATTAATTGTCTTTTTCACTGATTTTCTCAATATTAAATTCTCAGCTATATTTGAAATTATTTGATATTTAATTATTTTCTGAAATAAAATAAGCATTTATTTCACTGTCTTTAGGGGTGACAATACTCAATAATTTTTATATGAATTAGTGACACCATTCGTTAGAGTCTCCAACCCATAGAATCTTGGAAATTAATTTTACTTGTAGCACTCATACTATTAATCTAACTAATATGAAATCTAAAAAAGAAGTTAATTTCCCATCAAATTTTAATTTATAAGTAATATATAATATTATATTTACTTTAATAAAAAATTATTTAATTCTATCTCTTTTAATTTAAGTCTTAAAACAAATTCATCTAATCATTCTTAAATTTATTATTTGGCTTTAATCACTTAATTTATAGTATAAAAATAATTTTCTATATTTTCAAACTCTTTTTAATTAAAACAATTAAAGAACTTTTTGGTCTTCATTAAAAGCACGAAATCCTAAAAAATATATGAAATAGTCACGAAATCTTTTTTTAGTATAAGACCGATTTGAAATCCGGAATTTTATAAACTTAATTTTGAAAGTAGAACAATAAAAGCGAGATAATTATTTAATTACAATTAGGTCATCTTTTAAAATAGATTTAATAAAAAATTGGAAAGAGAAAATTATATTAATCCTAACTTGGCCTACCTCTTGATATAAAAAACAATATATAAAAATAAATTTCTTCAATTTTTAACATTCATAGTGTCAAATTAGGTATTTTTTTACTTAATTTGGCAATCATTTTAAGCGAAATAATTTCTCTTTTTTGATTTAATTTTGAAATTAAACTTAAGATTATATCACTCCTCAAGTTTAAATTATAAATTTTGCAAATTTTTGTCAAAGAAATAGGAGGATAAAATATGTAATAATTTTATCTTAGCGTAATGATTTTGACAAGATTAAAATATATTCAACTTTTATTTTAACGAAATTAATTAAATTTTCCAAAGGATAATAAACTAATGACTGACTTTATATAATTAACATTAAGTTTAATTTTTAACATATCTATTTATATCAATTATATTTTTATATAATCAATTGCCATACTTTGAAGAAGAAAATTATTGCAATTATGATAGCGAGCAACATTGAATTTTTATCTCGTCTTAAAATTCTTTCTAAGAGATTTGAAATTCCCATTTCTTTCTCAATTAATTTATTTAATTTTGGGGGAGGGATGCAAAAGGTTAGAAACTTTCTTCTCATACTCATCATAAATATGATCCTTAATAAGTCATTTC
>JAJKFJ010020633.1:0-30240 GCA_027382625.1 Tetmemena sp. SeJ-2015 | reverse complement strand
TTGATCAAAGGATAATTCAGCCGCGGTAGGTAAGCAATATTTTTGAAGAATTAACTTTCCCAAATTAAATAGTATATTTAATTTGATTTCATAAAAATTTCATTTCAAATGGGTTCCTACAATAATTCCAGGCCTCCTAAAGTTTATTTTAAAAAATTTTAATTTATAATCTTTAAATGATTAAATTAATAAGATTAAATGATTTAGAAATTGATTATTTAAAAATACCCTTTAAGTAGAGAGAAACAACAAATAATCTTAAGTTTAAATCAATTATTAATTAAAGTTTAAATAAGTATGCTACAATAAAGTCTATCTTCTATTTTTTCTTAAAATTATTTGTCTGTTATACTTAGAGAAAATCTTACCTCTATAAATAGGAGTGATTTACTGAATGTAAAATCTATGTGCATTCTAATAATCGAGATTTTTTAATTTATAGATTACTCAACTGCCCTTAATTTTTCAAATAAATTCTTCTTAATTGCCATTTTATTATCCAGCAATTAATAAAAATTGTTAATAAAAATAGCGACTTTTTCATTGATTTGATATCAATGAAATTATTAACCATAAATAAAAAAAATTAGTTGCTGCAAATTAAATAATCTCATGCTTGACAAAAATGCTTGAATCTGTCAATTTAGAAATTAAACTTTATTTGACTTCTTTCAACTAATAATCTAAGAAAAGATTGTCCTTAGTATCAAATCCACTATATTTAATAGAATTTAAAAATTAATTTTCTATAATATGAGTAAAATTATCACAAATATGTCTTTTTTCTATGTGTTATTTCCTCAAAGGCAGAATTAAAATCTTAAATAAAAATAGGAAGCTAAACTAAACCAAACATTACCATATGTCTCCTTAGCTCAATTTTACAATTTATTTTGAATTATTAAAATGTTGAAGAAAAAAATCTGTCAAGATAAAAAATGGGGAATTCTATCAAGACTTTTATTATTCTTAGAAAATACTTTTCTCTTATAAATCTATAATCTTTTAATATATTTTCTCAATGAACTTGCATAAGGTGAGGTTTTAAAAATAAGGTTCTCTTATTTTTAATCTTGCATAATTTGTTTCGAATTTAAAAGTGGATGGTCAAATTACAAGTTAAATTTTTTTCTTCTAATTGTCAATCAGCCCAGATGAGTTAAGATTTATTGGACTCTGCTGTTTTCAAAATACCACTCCACTCAAGATATAATTTAAATAAAATATTATATTTTGGTTTATTTCAATAACTCTCATATTTGAAATTTAAATATATCTTCATAACTTAAAAACTGGGAAGATAAATTTATAGCACAACCATATATTGATTAAATTAATAAGTATCAACAAAAGTATGAAGATTTAAAAATTTTCTATATTATTAAAAATTTATAGATATAATAAATTAAGTCATCAAACTTAGATTTCTAAAAAATAAGAGGTAGTTAAATAATTTTTCTCTGCAAAATATATTATGGTAGGAACTTTAATTAAAGTCGGTGATTGGTTAAAATAATAATTAGAGTTGCAACTTAGTGGCAGTTGAAATCATAGATTGACCTCAGATCTGCAGCTAGTTCGATAGCTTATTAAAAATTAATATGAGTTTCTTCTTTGATCATCTCCTCAGCACCTCTAATCAGTAAAATATGACTCACACATTCTTCATCATTCTCATCGTCATCTTCATTTAAAATTGTGTCAATTATAACTCTGTACTGAGCACTCAAACTCAAAAGTTGCAAGGATAAAAAAGCTCTTCAAATTGTATGCTGAATTGAATGGTGTAATAATTATAAATCTGACACACTTCAACTGTCACTGATTTAATCCATTTTAATTTAATTTTTAATTTATCTTTTTATTAAATTCTCACCTATATTATACCCGCTCTAGCTCCTCAGCCAATGCTCTGCGGTGCAAACCTGTGCGCAAATCGGACTCAGTGCCCCTCAAATGACCCAGATAGCTCTTATATTTGTAGAAGAAATTAGAAATCAGAAAATTGGAAGCATTTTGCTTGACTTCTTTCATTTCAAATACACAAATATTAAGAATTAAATAAAATTATTTAAGATATGTCTTTTTCTAAATTCCATTAATTTTTTATTCGAAATGCTCTTGGCATGCTGTCTTTGCAAGATTATAAGAATTTAAGATATCTCTATCTTCGTCTCAGTTTAGTTTGGATAATTTATTTTGAGTATCTTTATTTGTAATAAAGAATTTAGTGATTCATTTTGCTCTTAGCTTCTTTAATAGTTAAAAGGAATAAATTATCATTTGCATAGCTTTTTTTAATTGATTATCATGACCAAATTGGAAAACTTAGCTGTACTTTTTAAATAGTTGAAATATTATTTTAATTACTTTTTTAAAATAAATATCACATGATGCTAGTGTGTTCTGATTTACCAAAACAATCACTTTTTATTTTCTAGATCTTATATTTTAAGATTTATTTTGAGAAATTAAGATCCTCTAGAGAATAATATTTAGAGGATAAATTTAGCTAAGAGTCCTCATTAAAATTCTTCAAAAAAACTTTAAAAAAAGTTTGCACGTCTTCACTAAATTCTTTGTAATTTAACCCGCATTAAATTTCTAATTATCACAACAGTCCGAAGAAAGGGAGTGATAATTTAGGCTAAGTTTTAGGAAATAATTACTTTTATTGAATATTTGGAGTTCACCTTGATCTACCCCCCCATCTTCTGTTCCTTATTCAAAAAATTTAGAGATTTATAACTTAATTTAGAACAGCAATAGAAGGGTCCCCAACTTCTAAAAGTAGCAGCTAGCTGAATTCTAAATTAATAGGTACCTATAAAAATATATTAAATAATTTTTTAATTGGTTTTGCCTCAACTTCGCTTTGTAAGAAGTAAACTAAAGACAAATTACTTCTAAGAGCCACAATAGCAGGAATTATAGGTGAATAAATATTTCTGTAATGAGATATAAGAATTTTGAGGAGGTTGAGTCGAAGAAATATGTGCTTCTTAATTATTGTTTAGAATTTAATTAAAATCGTGATTCATTAAAATAAAAAAGAGGGAGATTCAGCTTAGTGACAATTGAAATCTTAGATTCACCCTCCGATCTGCAGCTTTTACTATAGCATAAAAAATTAATATGATTTACTTCTTTAATCATCGACTGAGCATATCTCATCGGCGAGTTATAATGCTCGCAATATTTAAATCTATCAATAACTAACTCAAAACTTCTTGCATCTCTTTTAACTCCTTACTGAGCTCTCCCACAAAAAAGTTGTAAGCTTATAAGTTCTTGAATTCAATGTTGAATCGTGTGTGTGAAAATTATATAAATTGGACACATTTAACTGCAGATGATTTATTCCAATTTAATTAAATATCTAAATTAATTTAATTTTCCATTTAATTCTCATGATATAATTACAATTCATTTTATTTATGTATAGAAAATTTATTTTTCTATGTCTTGCATTTTCCTAATCTCCATCTTTATTTTTTCTTAGCAAACTTTTTATTTAAGTAATTCTTTTTCAGAATTTAAATTTTATTCTTTAAGTTACAGCTCAAAATTTAATAAAAAAGAGAATTAAATCAGATATTAAATTGGAATAAATCTTGGCAGTTGAAGTGTTTCTAATTTGAATAAATATTATACCATTAGATTCAGCATAAAATTCTAAGAACTTTTCATCCTTGCAAATTTTTGTGTGAGTACCATTTAAGAGTTATAAGCAACACAAGTTTAGAAGAGGAGGATATTGACGATGAAGATGCGTGAGCGAATCATATCTCGATGCTGTGAGGTACTATTGAGATGATTAAAGAAGAAACTCATATTTTATTTATGATTAGTTATAAAAAAAGTTACAGATTAGGGGATGACTGATCGACTTCACTTGCACAAAGTTGTTACTCTCCATTTATTATTTTAATCAATAATTGATTTTAATTTAATTTCAACTATAATATGTATATATTAAGTTTTTAATTTTCTCAAAACTAGAACGTAAATTAAATAGTTTAATAGACACCGAAACAAAATGAAATACCATAAAAAATCATTCCTACTCAATTGTTTAATTTAATATTGAAATAATAAAATTAGAAATAAATGTAAAAGATTTAATTGAAAAAAATTATAGAGAAGATGGTTTGTAATTCTTAATGTAAATTTTTATTCTCTAATAAAATAATATGTTTAAAATCACTGGCAATTCTTTTAAATTCTAAATATAACTAGAAATGCAATGAAAATAAGATTAATAAATAAAATAATTATTAATATGATAAAATCATGACAGTTGAATTGTCATAGGATTGAATAAAATTTACACCATACTTTTCAGTTTTAATTTTTAAACTTTTTATCTTTGCTCCCATTGATTGAGAGAGTTAAGATATAAATTTTCAAATTACTCAAGATTTAAAGGATTATATTATGAAGAAGATTATGAGTGCTCGCATCTAATCTGGCTAATGAACAGTGCGATGGAGATAATTAATGAAGATACTCATATTAATGATTGATAAGCTATCAAACAAGCTACTGATAGGGTTTTGAATCAGCTATGTCTTCTGCCATCATACTACCTGTTTAAATTTTAATCTATCACCATTATAATAATTGTTTTATCCTATTGTTAGTATAAAATTTTATGGGATAAATAGAAATTGATTATCGCAACTGTATGACTTAAATAAATTAATTCATTCATTATTCATAAATATAAAAAAAGGAAAATGAAAGTGAGCTCCGATAATTAAAAAAATCATCTTTCATAAACCTTTAAATAACATAAATGGCCAAAGTGTAAGATTATTGAAGTAAACTTTTCTTAATATTTTATTCTGAGAATTTCTATAAGTTAAGCGCATTATTTTAAGCTCAAATTCATAATTAATTTTAAGATTATCTCGCTTTCATGAGGAGTAAAATTTCAAAGAAGCAAGTCTTGCACTTAAAAAGAAGCTTCATATCTAGTAAAGAATGCGTTCCTTGAGTTCTTCCAACACTAAAAGGATACTATTAGTTAGCATAATTTAAGGATTTAATCATATTTTTGCTCTATGAATAAATCAATCAAAAGAAATGACTCAAATGGAGTAAGGTATCTACAAATATAAGATAAACCAAAATAAAACAAAATGTAAATAAACCTAAAGATAAATTAAAACACAAGTTAGAAAATACTTTTTAGCATATAAATTGCTCTGTAATTTGTATTTTGAATTCTTCAAATCATGATAAACTTTTATATTTATGCTTATTTAAAATCCTTACTTGCAAGGTCTCTATACTTAAATAATTAATACTCTTTAAATAAGGACTTAATTATTTGAAGAACATAACTTCAAAGTTTTAAATTTGTAAAAAAATGGATAATTCAGATTCTTTTAATGCATATATATTTTCTATCACGAGTATTTTTATTTGAAAAAAATGATTAACTCTGCTACTTCTAAATTTATATATTTGCGGGTAATTTTAAAACTTTAATTATATTTTTTTTATTTCTGATAAAGAAGCTTAGATGCTACACTGACTCTATTTCCATTAAAATAAATATTTTCCTATTTTCTCTTTTTCATTAAATGAGCCTTTCTGACTAACATTTCTTCCTTTGAAGGAGTAATTTGATTTGTCAATTTTTTTAATTTATTTACTTAATTTTATAACGAATTTTAAAAAAGAAACTGTATATACTAATTCATTAAATGTTATAAATTTAATATACCAACTCACTTCGGTTAATACATACAAGTTTTATATCATTATTTTAATTTTAATTATATTTTAAGATTAAATTGACTCAAGTTGAAACACTTTAGCCATCTAGTATATTACAAATTGGAATCCAATCAAATATTGCATCTTAGATACAATTAAATAGAATAGGTACTTGCACTAAACACAATTTGAAAAGCATCTACTACTGTGATTAGAATTGCGACCCCAAGGAAATCTACTACTGTTCCGGCTGCTCAGAAGAGAGACAAAATCCTATCCATAACCACAGAAACTTCCTAAGAAACACTGCTTGCGAAGAAATATTATTATCTTTGCAGAGATTTCAGAATGAATTTGAGCCTCTAGTATAAATTTTTATAAATAATTTTAACATAAAAGTGAGCAAGAATTTCGAGATTAATTTATTCTTGTTGATTTATTTATAATCCTTTATTTTTCACTACAATCTTGCCTATTTTTATCTCTTCATATCAATTCTTTAAACTTATATATCATTTTTGGCTTTATTTAGGTGTTAAATTTATCACAAACCTCATCTTATTTTCGATTAGAAATATTCAAAATTTTATTTTAGAAAATAAAAATTTATATTTTTTCTTCTCAACTAAAAGCTATTACAAAATAACAAAAGGCTCCTTAAGTAAAATTTTATTAGATTTGTTGAGATTCAAAATAAAATCTGAGGATTATTCAATAGAATTATGATAATTTGTGTATTTTATTTTTAAATTGAACAAAATTAAATTCTGAAAAAGAATCAAATAAATATTATAAATTTTTTAAGTTTAATATAAAATGTCACAAAACTAAGCAATAATTAATTTGCTCGAGGATGATGAGCAATTTCTATAATCAGGATGATCTACTAATCAATTCTGTGTAAAGCAGATGAAGAGTATTGGACTATAGTTAGAAAATAATTTGGCTAAGACTACTTAAGATACAAGCTATAAGCAATTTAAAATAGGCACCTGACATTTTAGGCCTCTTTATGAAACTAACTAAAATGCTTAATTAATTGAATTCCATTAACCTCTTATTTGAGCTGTTTGAACCAAAGAAGATTCGAAGTTGTTAATAAAATTAAGAGTAGGCTAAAAAACTTTGCCTAAGTTGGATGAACTAATTTTCTTTCAGTTCCCTCTGAGTTCATAGTTAAACAATTTTTCCAGCTTTAAAAAAAAAGTGTCTTTAAAGTTTACGTTTTTCATAATATTTATCATAACTTGGAAGACCCCTTATTGTAACTTATTAAGTTTTCTCAATGTAGAATTTCCTCCACAACTAAGGATTGAGTATCGATCACTGGAAAAGGAATTAGATGCTTCAGTAAATGTTCTTAAAATCGGAAGGCTAAAAACTTTAAATACTATATAAGAATTACATCATTTTTACGCTTCACAGTCATAAATATGTTTAAAGAAAATATAATTTTATGTACACAATAATTGATTAATCTATCCTCTTTATAATTTTAAAATAAAATTATAAATTTAATATTGATCTTTATATTTGTAAGTGCATATTTATTTTAGTAGAAAAAGTAAATGAGGCTTGCATCATTTCAAAAATATTTATATACTTAAAAGCATTTTTAATTTATTTAATCATATAATTTTAAATTAGTAAATCAAAATTAAGAATTCAAGAGTTATTTTAAAGAAGAAGGATACAAAAGTTATAATATATACATCTAGAATATAATCCATGAGGAAATTTCATTTAGTAATTAAAAATTTAAGCAGGAAGAATTAAAAAGGAATAATTTATGACAGTTTTACGATTCTTATTATATTATATTTAAAGAATTAAAATTCTCTAAACCTTTATTTATATTTTAGGCTTACCTACCCTTAGAGACAATAAACTTGTTTATATTTTATATTTCAAATGAGGAGATAATATATTTATTCTTTTTAAATATAGGAAAATTATAAATTTTTATTTAATTATAAATTATATTTTTAAACCGTTTCTATAATATCATATCCCTTCTAAATAGATTCGATAATATAAATTTTCCTTCATTTGAAAGAAGAAGTTCAATATAGAATTCTTAAAATTTATATTCTTTCCAAGATAAATATTAATCGAACTGGCAAAAATAAAATATGATTTTTTTGGGGGAATAATTAGCGATCTGAAAATTAATGCATAAACCTTGCAGACACCTTTTTATTAAAATTAGGAATTAAATTATTGAATAAAAAGATATATGTGAAAATCTTATCTTTGCTGTGATGAGTTAAGGAAGAAAGAAATACTCGATTTAAATTAACTTTATATCTAATAACAAAGAGAGAAGAAATTCAAGTGAAAATTTTAGAATTAGCTGAAAGTTTCGAAGACACAGAGTTAAAGACATTAGATGAGGCAAATGCTAATAAGTAAAAAATAGTTTCGCAAATATTATTGATGATTGCTACATACGCTTATAATCAAAATTTGTATGCTAAAATTTTTAAAATAGATTTATTATATAATTAGTCATTTACTTGTAAGGATTTTTTGTCTCTAAATCCTTTTCTATCCGAGAGATCAAAATCTTCACAATCCTTCGATTCAGATAATTTAATTCTCAATATTTTTATTAGTGATTGAATATATAAATTCTATCTATAATATATTCATCTTTATAATTGAAATTTAAATTTAAAAAATAATTAAATATATTAAAAGGGAATTAAATCGTGGCTTTTGAACTATTTCCAAATTAAATAATTATTAGACTATTCAATTAAGAGTAGAATTTTTAGAACTTTTTATCCTTGTAACTTTTTGTGGGAGAGCTTTGTCAATAGCTATAAGCTACACAATTTTATATGAAAACAAATTATGAATGATCATGAGTGCGTGCTTCATATCTCTCTGCTGATAGGTGCTGAGACTATGATAAAAGAAGAAACTCATATTAATTATTGATTCTCTATCAAACAAGCTGCAGATCAGGGGTGAATCTGTTATTTTAACTGCCACGAAGTTGCAACTCTCCATTTATTATTTTAACCAATCATCGATTTTAATTTAATTCTCACCTATATTAGCTACCATTCAAAATTGTATGATAAAAACTTTAATAAATCCTTTTTAAAAAGATAATTTAGTTTTCATTATAGTGATTTCAGCACCGATTTTGCATTGCTGCTTAAAAATTCAGATTTTATTGTCAACAGCAAGTTAATTTAGTCTTTAATTAACTTTAAAGAGTTTGATTAGAAAAAAATATTTTGAGTAGGCTGGTGGAGGATAATGTTCCCTATAAATGCTGAAATTACTAATTAAATAACTTTTTTAATAAAATGGGTTTTAGCATTACTTGCCGACAAGGAGCATTTACAGTAACAACTTTTATAGTTGCAGACTAGAGTTTAGTCCTCCTTCCTAATTTCTTTTAAGAAGCAAACTGAATTTTTTTTGAAACAATGGGGCTGAAGATAAAAATAATATTTATAATTAATTTTCTTCCATGAAAACATTTTTCATGCAAGTTTAATAGATTTCTCCCAGAATTAATTCATTAAGTTAGGCTTAAATACAAAAATTGGCTAGAGGAATCTCAAAAGTGACTATGCAGCGTTAAAAGCAAAGTTTAATACTTTTAAGAATAATATGACTCTGGCTGAACAAGATAATCTCAACTATAGAGTTGTTGAGCTGCTGGAATTTTAAAAAACTTTAGCTGCAGAGAGGTAATTCATAAACGATATGACCTACCTCAAAAGCATTTCTCTCGATCAGGTTTACAGCCATTACAGCTAAGTATACAGCCATGCAAAATTAGAAATGGTGAATTCTGAAACTAATCATCTACTTCAGTCCCAATATTAATATAAGATGATTTTCCTTGACCTAAAGAAAATTATTTATTAATAAACCAGAATAAAAATTATTTAGTCTAGGTTTGAAACCAGATGTATTTTTTAATTTATGATCTTTTTTTGAAGCAGTGCAAGACTTTTGCTCATTGGTTAATTTTTTAAAAAAAATATATTTTAAAGTTTGAATATCTAATTTGATTAATTTTCATCTATATTTGATCAATATGAGCTTAAAAGGGACTATTAATACGCTATCTGTGGAAATGGAGTAACTAAAAGAGCTTGTCAGAACCCTTCTAACATAGAAGTCTGGCTGAGGTTTGAAAATAATGATTTCCATGAGGGATAGATGAACTTCACTCATTTATTAGAATACGACACAACTGCGAGTATTTGTTGCATTTATAGTCTCTTCAGGTTAAGGTGTTTACATATATAATATAGTTATCAATGAAATCAATTTATTGATCAATAAGTTAAATTCTAAAATCATTATTATTTTTACAGTTGCCCTATATTTAAAAATATAAATCTCAAATCATCATTTAAATGGCTCACTAAATATGGCTGATATAATTAAGCAACAAATTAAAAATATAGAACTTTAATTGTGATAGAATGAAGATATAAATACAAAAATACTTACTTATATCCCTAATCCTCCCTGATTTTTAAAAATAAATTAGCTTTTTCTCTGCATTATGTTTTTTTTAATTTTTTCATTGATTATTTTACTTTATATAAATTATCATATTATGGAGAAAGAGCGAGAGAGAGAGAGAGTAATCATTATCTGTAAGTATAGAAATTTTGAAAATATGAAAATTTTATAAAATTAATTCAAATTAAAAAAATGAGCCCTCTGTTTAAAGTTAATTTTAAAATTGAGAGAAATCAATAACTTGAACTATTTCCTTTAATATAAATCTTGATTGTTTAAAAACATCCCAGAATTAAAAATAATTTGAGAATTTTTTAATGATTAAAAATGAGGCTTTATTACCATTAAGGTACTAATTATTAAAACTCCATCTTCTTAAATATCAGCAAATAAGTTCGATTTAATATCTTTAAACTTTTAAATACTAATTAGTTAAAGAAAATGAGCACTAAGCGAAAGGTAGCGCCACAGCTCAATAGTGATGAGCTCTGAGGTTTTCAAGGAAGATAATTAACTTTCCTCTTGATAACGCTCCCTCAGATGGGTCAGCTGCTCTCTTGCGATGATCTCGAATGTGATAGACTCTAACGCACGGGAAATACTCCTAGGCCCGCGTGCGATCTTTCCAAAACTAGCTCTGCCTCGGTGTCGAGCTTGCCTCCTCCTTGAACAGGACCTTGCTCTAGTAAGGCTTTGCCCAGGACCTGATGGTCGTATGGTAAGGTTAAAAGATGGTCTCGTCGAAGTAGACTATGTAAGCACTATCTCCTCCCTCTTCATGCTGCTTAGTCTGTAATAACTCCAAATCACCTAGAACTTGATGCCATGCTCTCTGTAAATCCTTCTCAGAGACTTTATAAACAATTGAGATGCTTCTAATTGACTATCATTCAGAGACATCATAAAATAAGTTCATAATATCCATAAATTCAGATATTAAATCAGTTATGTGAACACTTTCTGATTAAGCATTAAATGAAATATTATTTAAATGAGGAAATTAAAATAATTTAGATAATCAATTAGCTAGAGACTAAAACAATGAGATAAAAAGATAAAGAATTAAATTGGGTTTCAAATTAAATTTTGAGAGATAGATAAGGGCCGCCTCTAAAATTATCAAATATTAAAATACTAAATTATAATATCTAAATTAAAAGGAATTTGCAAAAATTAATTTTTAGTTAAGAGCTCTAATTTCAAAATTAAATTAAATATTTTAGTTTTCAAATCTTAAATTTAAATTGAATCGCAAGTTTAATATATAATATATTTTTAATTTAAATCGTGATTTCTTGATCAATAAGTCGCAATCAACGTTTCTTAAATGGATAGTCTTTAATCAAAGTAAGTATATCTGATACACTTTTCAAATATTAAATAAAAATAATGCAAAATGTGAATTTGTAATATTTGGCTCTCGATTGATAGCAATAATTATAGTATTCTTATGATGGAGTGTTAAATTAAATGTTTTTTGTTATAAAATTAATTTTATAGTTAAAAATCATATAAGTAATGCACCAGCATTCTCCCAGATGAAATTCTTTAAAATGCAAATAAATTGTGATTTTTTTTCTATGATGAGACCAATGATTAAAATTTTACCTAATATTTTTAGAAAAAAAACAAGTAATGTATTTTAAAAGAAAAATTATTTTTTAATTAAAGTTATAGGAAAAACAGGAGTTAACGATACTTCAATATAATTATGATTAAGTGATTTTTGAGTTAGTTAGGCAGATATGAATCTATAAGAAAGGGTTTATAGATAGATTTAAATTGCAAATATAATTATACGAACTAAAATAGCTAATTTAGGAGGTTTTATAGGCTACCAGCTAAAATGCTGAAAATAGATAGAACTAGAATAAATATTTAAATAAATATTTCTAATTAATTTCTCTTTATTTATAAATAAGAATATTTTACTTCTTTTTTTAAGTTATTTTTTTGTAAACTGAATTGATTCTGTATTTATTAATTATAAAACAGACGAAATGGTATTTGTTTACCATTTTATTTATAAATTTATTTTCAATTGTATCTTTATGATAAAAGAACATTTACTTAACCTAAAAGATATTTGAAAGCACTTTTTTAATGAGCTAAAAGAATATTTAGACTAATAATTATATCAGCACCGTAATTTGATATGCCCATTTATATATTTAATTATTGATCAATACTCTTTCTCAACGTATTATTATAATTTTTTTTTTAAATCGGGTTGTTAATTGCTATTTAAATAGAGTTCTTACTCAAATAGAGGTTATACCTGCATTATATAATTTCAGCTCGATTGCCAATCAAATTAATTAGATTTCATTATTTTATCTTCTCAAAATCATTTTTAAATAACGATAGAGTATGCTCTAAGCTATCACTTCTTTTTGTTTATAACTTTAATGTGGTGATTTATTCAGAAGTTAAGGTTCTCACAAAAGATTTACAAGAATCAAGAACTTAAAAAATTCACTACTGTGTTGTCAAGAAACAATATTTAATCTGAATTAGTTAAAATTCAATGATTTAATAAATTATAATATTTTATGGATTTAATTCTTTCATTATTTATATTCTCAGTTATAAAATTAAGCTAAATTTGTTTTTAAGTGATCGCTCAATCAATTTGATTTATTACTTATATTATATTAAAATTAGATTTCTTTTTTTGGATTATCGGTAGCTTTTAAATTTTACATAATTTTTTCATAATTTAAAAATTTTAACTGTAAATGAACTTTTGTTAAGGATTGATTTTTTTATATTGGATATGGAATTATGTATCATAAATAAAATATTTTTGGAAAATTAATAAATTATAATTTTTACTTATTTGCTAATTTTAATAATGTTTTTTCTTCACTCTATTATATCTCCAAATAAAATAAGATAATTTTTGGATAGCGTGAGTGGATCTAGGCCTTAAATAAGTATTTATAAATAATTCAAAATTAAAAGTTGGGGTATTTTCATTTTACTTAAAGCATTGAAAATAGAAATATCTTAAAATGATCAGGATTATATTTAAGGATTGAAAATCTCAATATGAAATTCTAATTGCTTAGCAGAAATATTTTTATTTTATTATGTTATGGCATACAATATAAATTAATTGTATTCTAGTTCGTCAATGCTACAAACTTCAGCTTCATCTTCAATGGATTTGTCAAAAATAGAGCTCTGCAATAAGCATAATTTGAGATGCATATACTACTGCAAGTAGAACTGCAACCCCAATGAAGTCTATTACTGCTAAGGTTGCTCCGAGGATACAAATTCAAATCATGACCACAGAAACATTCCTCGAAGTACTGCATGCTAATAAATATTTGAGACTTTGTAAAAATTCAACAACGAATTTGAGAGAACAGTCAAAACCAAAATACTTAATTAGTTTAAATGAAATAAATCTTATCTGTTAAATAGGTCTTACCATTTCATTTTTTTATTTTATAATAAATTTTATTCCTTTTTTATTAAGTAATAAATTCATTTAAAGATTTTTCAAGTCAATTTAGTTTTTATTTTAAAAAAAATTATTGCATCATGTTATAAATTCAAACATTTATAGGTAAGATCTGATTCAGTGATAAAAAATTAAGATTTTTAAATTTCAAATATTAGTGGCGCCTCAAATTATAAGTATTTTTTATTAAAATACCTTGTATTAAGTTAGTTCAATTGAAAGATAATTTATTGTTGTCTTTATGGGACATTGAAGATTTGATTTGCGATTATCATACCTACCTTATTTCAATATAGAGTGATAAAATTTTGATTTTGATACTTATGGTAGATATGAGCACTTGGCGAGAGGATCACTAATC
This sequence comes from Tetmemena sp. SeJ-2015, assembly GCA_027382625.1. Taxonomy (NCBI): domain Eukaryota; phylum Ciliophora; class Spirotrichea; order Sporadotrichida; family Oxytrichidae; genus Tetmemena; species Tetmemena sp. SeJ-2015. The sequence continues at coordinate 16,180 of JAJKFJ010020633.1, read as the reverse complement.
AAGAGCCAGGTATATCTAATTTTAGAAATTATACTATTATTTTATGATTTTTTTAGGATCACTAAATCCTAAGCACCTCAAATTAAAAATCTTAACATTTTCTACCTCTTTTATGCGAAAATAAATAACCTTTATATGAGTTCCTCACCTATAAGACTTAAAGAAATAGCAGGAAATTCTCTATGCTTATTTACAAGCTAATTTTTGTGCAAAAAATTAGTCTTAAATTTTTATGTGTCTGATTTGAAATATAAAAATCATAAATATTTAAGAAGGAATATTTTTTAATTATATCAAGAATTATTCAAATATTTTTTATTCTTTTTAAAAAATCTCTAAGAAATATATTGCATTCAATATTTACAAGATACCAGAAATATTATTTCTTAATTAGAGCTAAGTCCTTCTAATCATATTGCGTGTGTCACTATTAGCATTTTTTAATTATTCTAATTAAAAAATAGAGAATTTGGGAATGTTTTTTAAGAAAAGAAAATATTATAAATGATTTAATTTAACAAAAATATTTAGTTCTAATTAATTTAAAGAACTAGTTTTGATGTTACAATAAATAAATTATGTTAAATAAAGAATAAGATTTAAGAAAGTGTCTATAATTTTAAATATTAGGTTTTGAGTAGAAAGTTTGGATAAGGTTTAGAATAAAAATAAATTAAATTTATATTCTCTAATTATTAAATGCATTCCAAATGATATAGGAAAAAATTGGTTATGAAAATAATATAGTTTTATATCGGAATATACGGTTATTTGATTGAAGATTGCTAAAAATAAATTAGTTTTTATGTTTTAACTGAAAGGTAAGTAGGTTTCTGTTTTTTTTTAATTTAATAGCTAAACTAATCCTAAAATGGAAAGAGGAAGCTATTGGAGTTCTTTAAGTCATCTTTACTATAAATCTTGTCCTACTGCATATAATCTTCGTGATTATAAAATGGCTTGGCTTAAAAACTAAATAGCAATTCTATTTTTTTTAACATTTGAAGCTCGCCAGAGAGAGAAAAAATCTCATCAGCTGTGAGAAAAAACAAAAAAAGAGCTTCCATTTTAAGCTTATTGATGGAAGACACATGAGATAAGGATGCCGACTCTGTAGATGTTGTTTGTGACTCTCGTCATACATTTTAACAAGATATAAAAGAGTGAAAAGAGTCTAACTAACTAACTAACTAACTAACTAAATAATTAAGCAATAACTAAATTTAGTGTAACAAATCTGACTTAAAGAGTTCATCTTATAGGAAGCGATCGAAATGAATTGCGTAAATGGTGTAAAAAAATACAAGGTCAAGAATATTTCGCTGAGTCGCTATGGGGTGGTTATAGTAGTAGTAGTAGTAGCTATGAGTTAGTAGTAGTAGTATAGTAGTATAGTAGTAGTAGTAGTTATGATAGTAGTAGTAGTAGTTATAGGTACCCTGCACCCGGTCAGCGAAAATCAAATCAATTATGAGCCACCGATCTCTTCCGGATCAAATTATTAATTAATCGCCAGCCGCTCCAATCTCTTAAATTTTAATCGACCACTTTTTAATTAAAGGTGGCAGCCACCTCGACTTAGAATAATTAAGATCTCTAATTCTCAAAAATATTTTAAAACAAAGATGGAGTTGACTTTCACTTCTTCCCAGACTTCCTTAAACTCCTTCCTCCTTTAAACAAATGTCAAATATATTTTGCAACATTTCTACAATCACCCTAATCCACGACAATCGCCTCCTATTAGTCATTTTTATCCTCAATTATTAATAAAAGATTGGAGCCCACACTAAACCTACTTTATTTTGCAGATAAAGAAAATCATTCAAATATTCATTTTCCTCAGATATTATAATTCTATGGTTTTAATTTGAAAATTTAAAATAGATTTTGAATTTTATAGATAAAGCTATTAAAATTTAAAAAAAAAACAGCATCATTAATATAAACAATTAGCCAGAAAGCTAAAATAACAAAAAGGATGAATACAATAAAATTCTTCGTAGTCTAATATTTAAGCCGCTATGAGAGGGCAATTCTACACACGTTGCTGTTAGTAGCAGGTGCACACTTTGACCTGTAAAACTATATTTGAAATTTTAATTTAAATCGGAGATTGGTTAAAATAATAAAAGAAGACTTGAAACTTGGTGGCAGTTAAAATCGCTAAAACACCATCAGATCTCCGGCTTGTTCGATAGCATATCGAAAAATAATATGAATTTCTTCTTTAATCATCTTCATAGCCCTTCTCAGCATCGAGATATGATTAGTACTGTTTAAGGTCATCAAATGCTTGGTTTTTATTAAACTTGTGTCGCTTATAACTCTTAGCTGAGTGCTCCCACACAAAAGTTGCAAGGATAAATTCTTAGATTTGACTTAATCAAAGGTGTAATTAAATATTAAAATCTTGACATTCTTCAATGCTATCATAATTTTAATTTAATATATAAATTAATTTCATTTTCCCATTAAATTCTCAGCTATATTGCCTCTCTGTAAATTGATTCCACATACACACTGACCAATCACCTACGAGGTTCGAACGACCTCTGGAGGTCATCTGCGCTGGGCAAGGATGACACCTAGGACATCTTCTACTACTCCAGCTGGTGTGGACTCCCCGATATTCGCAATTTATCCGATTTAGAAAATCCATTAAAATTCTGAATAATTGAGAGGTATGCCTGAATTAGGACTTGAAATGAAGAGGTTGTTTTGTTCATTGGTACAGTTTTAGTGTTATTTTGATAATCAATTTTACCTTTATTGCTCAAATATACGAATGTAACATAAAGATCAAGTATAAACTAAAATTTAAATTGAAAAAGGCAAATTAATGTAGGAGAAGGTTGTATAAAACTCTTCGACGAATTAATTACATTTTATTTAATTAGAAATTCAAGAGTAAATTCTGGCAATATATTTTTGAGTTTGAAAATTATTAATTTTATAATAAACTAGAAATTAAATTATAAATTTAAATTTAAGGACTAGACAAAATTTGGTCCAGTAAACTCGCATAATTTTTTTAAAAAACTAAAACTTTACAAAATGAAAATTTATAATTAATTATTTAATAAAAAAAATATTAAAAAAATTTTAATTACAAATTAGGAGAGTCACATCTTCATCATTTATATTAGCGAATTCTGAGTGAGCTGAAATAAGACGACTCGTTCATAAGCCAATTTTATCTTTTCGAATGAAATAGGCCTTTTAACCCCCAGTTTTTTAATTCACTTTTGCAGAAAATTTTATGATTAGCTCCATAAAAAGCAACAAAATTTTATGTGATATGACGAAAAGAAAAGTTTGTAAATTTGACCAAAACTCAATCAGAAATGCTATATATCAAGACGAGGCAAATAGTCATAGTTCTTAATTATTTTCCTTCCCCTTTTAATTTTCGATTATTTTCCAAAAATCCTTTCCCAAGGGGGATATAAATCCAAGGAAAAAAGGGAATGGACTTGCTGGGGCCTTTAAATTTAAAAGGCGGTTTTTTAAAAAAAAGAAAAATTAAATTTGATATTTTTTAAAAAAATAGTCATTTAAAGTTGTTCTTATTGAATAATTATTAGACCATTTGATTCAACATTAAACTAAGAACTCTTATCCGAACTTTGTGTGGGACGCTCATTGATTAAAAAACGCAAAGTTTTAAAGGTGATGCTTGATATAAAATTGCGAGTCATATCTCACTGCTGAGAGGTGTTCAAAGATGATTAAACAAGAAACTTTATTAATTTTTGATAAGCTATTGAACAAGCTGCAGATCAGAGGGTAAATTTGCGATTTCAACTGCCACGAAGTTTCAACTCTCCTTTTATTATTTTAGCCAATCATCGATTTTAATTAAAATTCCTACTATATTATAGGATGAATACGAATACTTTATCGTGAATTGATTACTTTCTAAAATATCTTGCGAATATAAGTCCTATCTCTAATTGTGGCTTGAAACCTTAAATTGCGATATTAGATAAATTACTCTGAATTTTAGAATAACTAGTTCATCTTTTAACTAGATCACGTTTTTGCTTGACCTTTTTTTTACTTTAGTGTTGTATTCTGGATGCTCAAAGTTCAAGCCATACGTTTTCTATTATGCATTCCCTTGTTGCAATTCTAGTCCTAATACAAACTTTTATGTCTCTCAACATTTACTAAGTATTCTGAAGGTACTCTATAGCTCATATTTCATTAGATCTTGCTTTCCATGCTTTCTCTGCTTTGTATCTTTTACTTTGGCAACTTTTGTTCAACACACAAAAGAAGAATGGGATAAGTGGAGGATTAGGCCAAAAAATTATATGAGAAATTTTATCCCCGCCAATTCGCACCTGGGAATTTGCCAAAGTAAACTCATAATCTTACCACTTTAGAATATTTACCACTGGCCTTCTACTCTCCTCTGGTTTGTGTTATCCTCCTGCGATTCGGTTGCTTTCAAATGAGTTAGAAGCTCTTGCAACCAACATTCATCAAGCAAGATTTTCAGTATCTTTCATCCTTTAAAGTAGTATGTTATATAGAAGACTCCACTCATGCGTTTCTAGGCTCGCAGGACTGCTCTTTAAAATGCCATTGCAATTGCGATATCCTTCTTTTCACAAGCTTTCGGTCTTAAGTGAGGCTGTCTTCCATGATTGCTCTAGAATGAAAGAATGGCATCTGCTCTTAAAAATATCTCTGTTTGGTCCAAGACGTTTTCAAGAGGTTTTGACTATGAGGAGCAGTAGCTGTAAGTTTTGCATTGTTAAATCTCTAGGTTAATAAATCCTTCCATTTTAAATTTATGATATAAAACCCCGAAATATAATTAGCTACTAATTAATCAGTCGTTATTTTTTAGAAAACTCAATTCACGATAAAGAGTATTCGTATTCATCCTATATTAACACTGTAATATCTTACTTGATAGAAATTAAATTGTGAAATAGTAAGTGTAGTAGCAATTTCTGATATCATACTTGACACCAAATATAAAATATTCAGATTATGCAATTGCAGGTACATCTAATTAGTAATTTTAAACTTTTTGAGTTGCAGATATTTATATAATAAGACTTAAATTAGCTAAATATTTTTTTAAAAAAAATATGAACCGAATTTTAATCTAAATTCTAGATTTATCGTAGAATGAAAATGAAAATTCAAAACATAATATTTTATTACTTAATTTTAATTTTGGCTTTTAAGTTTTTTAGAGAATATTAAATTTGCTAAAATTTCTATTTTTATTAAAAGATTATCTAAAAAAAGATCTTAATAAATTTTGTATTAAGATTATAATTAAATTTTGATAGATTAGTCTTTTCATTGAAGTATGATTAAAGTAGCTCAAGAGATTTTATTAACTACTTAATTTTTTTATTTTTATAAAAAATAGTCATGATACTAAGTTTAATTACACACTTTGATGATCAGCTCAATAAGCACGGCTTTACAATTCAAAAAGAAGAAACAAAATTCTAAAAAAACTGTGATGAATTGAAACAAAGGTTTAAATCCTTTAAAGAAAAGATGGAACAGGCCGAGTAAGACCACATAAACTATAGAGTTTTAGAGCTGAATGAGTTACTAAAATCGATTGAAAAGGAGAAAAAATTTCTAGCAAATTTCACCTCCCTTTCATACTTCAAACCTGACAATATTTATAACAATTACAAACAATTATTCAATGCAAAAGACATTGATATGATCGGAAAATTAATTGATTTGAGGAATACTGATATAGATGAAGAGAAGTAAGCAGGGATAATTGTAAGTACCGCATATTAAATGATTTTATTATTTTAATAAGGACTTTTATTATTGAATATCTATTTAATATATTATTATATTTCTTTTTTTATTTGACTATAAGTTTGTTAATTTTAAGATTCAATTTATATTCTTACATGCTATTTTATAGGAATTTAAAAAATTAATTTTGCGCTATATATGGAAATAAGAGCCTTAAAAGAACGAATTTTCTAAATTATGGAAAAATAAGACACAATCATTTTACAAAACCAAAAAATCTTAGATTATATTGCAAGCAAAACCCCCAATTGGGCTGCTAGAAAATTTTTGGGTTCTAAACAGGGAAAAAGAATTTTTATCCCTAGAAAATAGAAATTTCCCCCTGGGTTTAGAACATTTATTTCTTAAAAGAATCGTTCCCGAACTTTAGATTTTTTTATTTAAAAAATTTTTTATTTAATGAAAATTTAAAAAATTTTTAAAAGGGGAAATTTAAATATTTTTAACAATTTTTTCTTTATTATCAGAGTATTTACTAATTCCTTACACAATTAAATTTCAAATTTACTTTCAATGTTGTGAATCCTAAAATTATTTTCAGAAAAATAATTAATTTTATAAAATATAATTTAGCAATTTAAATTGTAAAATGCTGATTGAAAGTTAAATAAATTTTTTCTTTTCTTAAAGAGGAAAAAAATATTTAAGATTTTTACTCACGAATTATAATTTCTAAATTATCTTATTTCTACAGTTATTATGCACGCATCTTATCAATCAAAGTTTAAGAGTAAATTAAAAAATTATTTGAGTGTAATAAATAAGAAAGATAAAGTGGTATTTTTATAAATTAAAAATAACAAATTTTTAAGTCGTAATTAAATAATTTTAAGAGAAAAAAGAAATTTAATTTACAATTTATAGCATTTCTAGCGTTCTTCTTCTGCACTATCTTTATAGAAGTTTTTTTCATCCTCTTTTTAGAGGAGTTATTAAATTAAACTTTTCTGATAAGTCTCAAATTATATTTAATGTAAGTTCTTCAATCAGAACTTCATCATTTATATTCTGAACAAATTATTACTTTACAAATTAAGCAAGACTAACATGTATAGCAATTTTAGCTGTAAATAACTATATTTTTTAAGAAAGTGCGAACGCGACTTAACATTGAATTAAATTATGAGGATAAAGAGAACAAAATTTCTTATTTTTTTTATAGTTAATTTGTTTTAAATGCACTGAAATGAAAATAAGCTTTAAAAATATTTCTAGATTATCTGAAATTTTTTAAACATAAATACAATTCTGGCTTCTCCCTTTTTATGCAAAATAAAGATTAAATTTTATAAGGAAATATCCTTAAAAAGCCTCTTAAATTTTGAGAAATTTTATAAATAGCTTATTAAAATAACATAAATATTCCTAATAAAAATAAATATAAAAATTAATTTAAATAAAAGATGTATTAAAATTCATTTTTAAGGATTGTATTTTAGTGTAAAAAAGTATCTATGTTTATATTAAATTAATTTAATTAATAACTATTAAATATATGACTTAAAATTAAAATAAATAAAATATTAAATGAATATATAAAATAAATAAGGCAATGGACAGCGAAATATTGATCAATATTGCCATAATAAATTTAAAAAAGAATAGAAAGTTTAAATTCATTATTCGATAAAATATTTTTAACCTCCTAATATAAACTTAAATACATTTTTCTTAATAATGTTTTTCTATTTTAATTTTCCTATTATAATAATTGTGTCTAATTATTTTAAATGTTTCACCAGATCCATTTCTTTTCGCCTAATATTAAGAATATATAAGATATTATAGCTGATCAATAGTAAATCTTTTATATAATGGCATCTTCATTATTATATAATAAATATATTTAAATTTTATTTTTAAGAATTATAACTTTGTATTTAAATAGAGGAGTTCATTTATAAAACTGCAAATTTTAAACTGTTTAGATTTTAAAGCAAAAATGATATTAAGAGATGGAATAAAATTAAAATATTAATGCTTCGTAGTTACATGCTAATCTAAAGGATGCAGAAATTATATTTCAGACCTAAAATATCTCAGGAGTCTATTGAGCTGAAAAAGTCGCACTTATTTATATCGCTGCGAAAATTTTCTTTAATTTGATTGCCTTTAATCAGTGAAACGATGAGGTCATTTTATAAGGAATACTTTATATTAATTTGTAGACAAATCAAATTTATAAATCATTAATTCTTAAATCTAAATTATACTATATTTAAAAATTTCTAATATATAATCAAAATAAAAATAAATATAGATACCTCTAAATGCTGAGCTGCTTTACTAATTCTCTCATTTATTTAAATTTTTTAGAAATTCTCCTATTTTTTGATTGGAAGTATGCTCTCCACCACTCCTATAAAAATTCTCTCCTAATATATACTAAATCTATGAGTAATATTTTTTTATAGTAACTAAATTCAAAAATATTTGAGATAGCGCGTGTGTGTGTTTTATTAAGTATTTCACTCTCCGATTCTATAGAAATAATTTCATAATTTACAAATGTAATTGATAAAAATAGAAGATATGCTTTTATATAAAAATAGATGAAATTTATAAAAGAATGAGCTTATGAAATTGTAATATAATATAAATTAGTATGTCTAAATGCAATTAATATAAAATAATTTATCCTTAAAATTATAGGTTTGCTTGGCTCAAAGAAATAATCAACTTAGAGGAGCAATAGGAAAAATTGGCCATAAGGTAAAATAATCATTTCATTTTAGAAGGAAATATTTTTAATTTGATTTTAAAGCATAGAGATAGAGAACTCTCAGTTAATAAGAAATTTTATTTGCACATATTTGACATAGAATCACTAATCATTTAAATCAAGGATTTCTTCCTTAAACTTTTCAATTAACAATTTACATTAAAAAGAAGATTTAAATCTCAATTTATAGGCTAAATTAAACAGCTCATTAATATTTAATTTTATCTGCATCTTCACTCTATTAAACAGATCTAGTTATGATGGACGAGTCTAAGCTAGAAGCCTGCGCAAAGCACCCCAAATTAAAAAATATATACTACTGCGATGGTAAAAAATGCAAGAATAGCAAGCCTTACTACTGCCCTCTATGTGATGAAGATTACATAAACAGCCCTCATGATCATGCTCCAAAGACAAGGATCTCTGTTTGCAAAAAGCTTTACATAAACGTATCAGAATGCCATAGCTCACTTGAAGAATTAGTTTAGAAAGCGAGTGAGAATAATTATTTTTAAGGAGAAGTACAATCCGCTGAGAGAGATAAACTTTTATAGAAAATATATTACTCATTTTGATTTTTACTCGCAATTTATTAAAAATAAATTGCCAGAAAATATAAAAATTGGATAATGATGAAGGAAAGTTTATTTTTCGACTTAAAATTTGAATATTTAAAATATTTTATTTTGTAAGCTAAATGTATTTTCGGGCAAAATTTTATTATGCTGTAATTCTCAGTAATAAAAAAGTGATCTTGAAGGAATTAATTTCTCTTAACGAATTCTTCCATTTAAAATTTTAATTATAAAATGATGGTTAATTCTTTAATTTAAGCATAGTTTTAATTAATCAACAGAATTATGGTTTAATTGAATTTTGTCAAAATGAAGCTGGCCGCTTGAATATTAGCCCGAAAAAAACACAAAAACTTATTTGGGCCAAAATACAAAAAAAACTTATTTATAGTATGCTCTTAAGGTCTATAAATAAATATATTTTTATATTAAAATTTAATGAATTTACTTGTTAAATTTTAATTCTGAAAATTTTTTGCAGTCATTATAAAAAAATAAAAAAAGTTAAACTAAATCAAATTTAAAAAATGATTTTTACAAATTCTAATCTAAAATTTAATTTACAATATAGTTGAGCATTAATTTAATAACAGAAAAAAATAAAAATTTTCTATTTGAATGCAAAATAATATACCTTTTAGTTATATATGAAAATTAAACGATTAGTGTTGTCATTCGATAATTTAAAAATTATTAAAGCTTTGTCTCTTAAGCAGAATTGTAAGTGAGCACTCTTTGCTAAGTTTAAACAAGAGCTGAAGCTGATTATAATAAAGATACCACAGATTAGAAAATCAAAATAATTTCTCTCTCTACTTTATTTACCCTAATGAATTAATAACTCACTATTAATTATCATCATCATCATCATCATCATCATCATCATCATCATCATCATCATCATCATCATCATCATCATCATCATCATCATCATCATCATCATCATCATCATCATCTCATCATCATCATCATATCAATCATCATCATCATCATTTATCATCATCATATCATCATATCATCATTCATCATCATCATCATCATCATCATCATCATTCATCAATATCATATCATCATCATCATATCATCATCTTACATCATCATCATCTAATCATCATCATCATCATATCATCATCACATCTAATCATTTATCTCATCATCATCTATAATCATCTAATGTCTATATCACATCATCATCATCATCATCATCATCATCATCATCATCATCATCATCATCATCATCATCATCATCATTCATCATCATCATCATCATCACATCATCATCATTTCATCATCATCATCATCATCATCATCATCATCATCAATCACTTCATCATCATTCATCATCATCATCATCATCATCATCATCATCATCATCATCATCATCATCATCATCATCATCATCATCATCATCATCATCATCATCATCATCATCATCATCATCGATTTAATTAACATATTCAGCTATAGTTATGGAATTTAATGATTTGAAAGATAGACTAGCAAAATCTACTGAGAAGCTTTTAATTGCCAAAGAAGCAAACAATAATTATGATGTTTTAAAGTTGGTGGAGCTTTCTTAAGAAGTGCCATAAGAAGAGTAGTTTCAAAATCAAAAGAAATATTTTACGAAAATGACCATTGACACTGTTTACCGAGAGTACAAGGAGATCTATATTAGAGATAAATAGGCCCCATTAAATTAAGACCACAATTTCGCTCTGAAGTCCTAATACGATGAATTAGTAAATAAATCTCTCAAGGAAAGAATTAGTTAACTTGAATTGTTATGTCGAAAAATGCAATCAGATATGGACGATCTTCTTTAAAGTATTTAAATAGTCAAGAAACAACACTGAAAGAAAGCTCCACTTTAATTTTATCTCAGAAGAAAAAGAAATTATGTCTATTCTTATCAAGTTATAAATCTAAGAGATCAATAAGTTTTAGAAAGTAATATATTATTGTCTCTGAGCAAATTAAGTTAAAAATAAATCTTCATTTTTAAGGAAAATACTATCATTTCTTCCCCAAGAAAATATATAAAATAAATTAAAATTTAAACTTAAAACCCAATATAATTAAAAAATTAATTTCAAATTAAGAGTACTAAATTTAAAAATGTTGAAATTCTATTTTGTTATAACTCTTCCTTTTAGGGTATAATTTTATTTAAAATTAAATTTTGAACTAATTTGAATATAAATTCGCTATTTTTAACCAGTTTTAATGAAGAATAAATATTTTTGACACTTTTTTTGAAAGACATATATAATGTCAACATGTTAAATGAAATTTAAATCAAACGAAAGGAAAGTAGGATTAATTTTATTTTTTGATATACTTCTATCACGAACTCATTTTATAGTTTGTTAATTTCATTAGCTATTATTTTTAAACTATGAAAGTTTAAAAATTCGCATAAATTATATTAAGCAAATAATTATTCTTTAATTTAAATTATAAAATCTATATTTGTTGAAATAGCTATTGAGTCTCAATTATTGATCAATATTAATAAATTAATGGGTAGATATTACCGCAGATACCCCTACCTTAAAGCATTCCTAAAATATATTTCTTCTTAATGGGAAATACTCTCGAGATATTTGCTTTTCATATTTTAAAAATGATTCCTATCTATATTTTTTTGGGGGAAAATAGTTGGGGTAGTCATTATTTAAAGATAGAGGCCATTGTTTCATGAAAGATACTATAATTATCTAGGGTAATATGGCTTCCTCCTACCCGAAATTAATTCTAAAAACTGAAAGTAAATAGTTTAAATAGATAAAATAAATAATTTCAGCTCTAATAAAAAAGACAAATAGATATTCTATGCTTATTTCTATAAGAGCATTTTTGAATTAATATTTTAAAGGATTATTAATCTTATTCATAATTTTTATTGTGTTTCTTTTGAACTAATACACTCTCTTTCCCATTTAATGATCACTACAGTTAAATTGTATTAAGTTTAATATCTCAAAAAATATTTTTTAAGGTTCATTTTAGGAATTAAATTTTAAAATTAGAACTTTTTATCTCAAACTATAAAAATAGTTCAATAAAAAAAATAAAGGAATTTCAATAAGTAAAAGAAATTAAAGAAATTTCTCAAGAATAATCTATAAAATACTTCATAGATATTAAAAATAATAGTTTAAGTTAAAATTGGCAAAGTTTTTTTTAAAATAAAAATTTGCAAGAGACTTATATATTTTATTGTTTAATTTATTTACTCTCATTGAAAAATGATAAATTATTTTATTGTAGTAAATATCGTACTTATTATTTTATTTTATGCTTATATTTTGCAATAGTTGCATTATAAAAGATCAATAAATACATTAACTAGAAATATCCTTAATATACTTAATGTAAAAATAAAATAGCATGTAGAATTAAATTATAAGTCCCTCTAAAGAAAATGATAACAGAAATTATTATAGTTGATAATTAAATTTAAATCGATGATAACTTAAAATAAAAGTTTACATTCGTGGCAGTTAAAGTGGCAGATTTGCCCTCATCTACAGCTTGCTCGATAGCCAATCTTAAATAAGTTTCTTTTTCACCATATCAATTTCAATCCTCAATAGAAAATTTTGATCCGTATAATTTTCTTGTAGCACTCTTACTCAATAGTTAAAAGAATAAAAAATTTTTAGAATTTAATTTTCACGCACTTGAACTGCAACTCATTGATTCAATTTCAATGTATAAACAATTTAATTTTAATATAAATTCTTAGCTATATTTTATAATTTAAATTTCTTATATCCTTGATAATAATTATAAAGAAATGATTTGTCTATCTTTATAAATATTTTTAGAAATGTATATTCCAACACTTATTTAATCATATTTTAATTTCCATATTTGCTTAACAAAAATAATTTCCTATTTATTTGTTCATTTGCGCTAAAATATCTCACTTATTTTAAATCTACTCCATAATTTGAATGGAGAGCCACCTATCTAATAAAGAATTGTAACAAAAATCAATCAGCTAGTCTGCAGCTGCTTAAATGGATGAGTCCAAGCTTGATAAATGCAGCACTCATGAGTTGGCAAACCTCTACTATTGTGAAAAGTAATGCGTCGAAGGCCAACCCTATTACTGTATTAAATGCTCCTAAGAGGATGAAGAAGGGAATATACACAATCACAGACAACTCCCAAGAAATAAGGTTTGCCGAGAGAAGCTTAAAAAGTTTTATTAGTTCTAGAAGCAGTATGAATCTTTCAGTATAAAAGGAAATTAAATTATAAACAAAGCCAATTTTATAAAGTACAATAAGAGGATAATCTAAAATAGATCGATAGATAAAATTGAAAATTTATTGACGAAAAATATGGTTTATCTACTTATGATTCGGGAGGTTTTAAATTAGGATAAAAATCTTATGTATTTAGCATAGCAAATATCAAAGACTAAAAAATAATGGACAGATTATATTTTTCCTCCCTAAATTTTTAATTATACTTAAATTAATTAGATCTATTTTGAATTTTTATAAAGAATTTTTTATTTTCTAGCCTCAAAAATTATTTTATGAGAAATTTTATATTTTTTGATTACTTAGTTATTATATTTTATCATAAACATATTAAATTTATTCTGTAAAGACATATAAAATATTAAAACCTAATTTGGGGAGATAAACTATAAGAATAAATAAGTTATAATACGTATTTGTTGCAAAAATCAAATATTTTAATGGTAGGAATTATAATTTAAACTAAAGATAATTCGCTATATATTATTGACTTCACCTTCGATAATTACTTGAAATAAATCTTTCATTATTAAGGTTAAATTATTTTCCTTCAAATCAAGAATATTCTCCCTTTCTCTTCATTGAATTAAAAAATGATATTATTTTTTATCTGTAGGATTTCATTTCTCTTTAGGGAAAATATTATAATTAATTAGAGACTGTATTTATTTAATATTTTCAAAAAAAAATATCCTCAAAGATAGCAGATACCTTTATAAATTAATTATTTTAAGTGAGAGCTTTATTGAGTTAGATGAAGAAAATTTTCAAAAAAATTAATGAATCATCAAAGAATATTAAGATTTGTTGAGTGGTTTTTTTTTTAATTGTTTTATTAAAATTTTAAAAAAAATAATTCTCAAGTAAGAATTATTTTTTTAAAATTTAATTTAAATAAAATTTTTGGGAAAATGTTTATTGCTAAATTAAACGATATTTTTATTTGTTTAATTAAAATTTCCCAAAATGAGTTCTTACGATAAAAGGAAGAATTTAAAGGCCAAGAAAAGAACTTAAGAGGGAAGGAACTGCTTTTAATCAAAATTTACAATACAAAAAAAGAATTCAGAAATTTTTAATCCTTTCCTATTTGTACTAAAGTCTATTTAACACTAAAAGCTGTGCTCAATTGATAATTATCTTTTTAAGGGAGAGAGAACATGCAATATATGCTTTCAGATTAAGGAGGAGAATTAAGTGAAGCAGATCTTAATTTATGCTATTATAATATTTTAATTTAAAAGTCCCATTTTTCGCTATTGCATGAAATTGAATTTCTGAATGAAAATGGAAGCCTTTCTTCCTCCTCAAAAATTTAATTTTTAATAAGTGAAATCAGAAAAATGATAAAATAATATGCTATTTTATTTTTTAGAGGATATATTGTTCATCTTGCAAAATAATATAGTAGGAACTTTAATAAAAAGTGAATGATTAAAATAATAAATGGAGAGTTGCAAAATGGCGGTATTTAAATCGCAGATTTAAACTCTCTATCAGCAGCTTTTTTCGAAGGAAAACAAAAATAAAATGAGTTTTTCTTTAATATTTTACCCTCTCAGATGAAAATGATGCACTTTAAAAATTTCCCATATAAAATTTAAAAAATTTTTCCTTTTAACTTTATAGCGCCCCTACTAAAGTTACTAGGGTATAAAGATCTAAAAATTTTATGCTGAATCGAATGGTCTAATCATTATTAAAATGTGTGATGCTTGAACAGCCACGATTTTAATCCATTTTTTAAATTTTAATTATAAAATTTAAAATCCTTTTTTAAATCTCAGTTAAATGGGAAACAACTTTTTTGCTAATCCCTTTCTCTATATCCTATTTGGAGTATTGTAAATCCCATTTTTGAGGGTGATATATTTATTTATTTATTTATTTAATTTAATTTTGAAAGAAAGGGGGAATAGAAATCCTTTAATTTTTAAATTTACAATAAAAAATTCTAACACTATGAGCAAATGCAATCTATAGCGTAAAATGCAGAACTTAAATACGACGTGCTTTCAATTATAGAGATAGAAGATTGATTACATAGTGAAAAAGAATACTTAAAAGGATTAGAGCACTTAAAGAAAACAAATTTAGATTCAATTTACGAAAATTACAAACGAGCATATAAGCACTTCAGTTTTGATGGAGTTTTGAAAGATATTCGAGAAAATTTAAGCAATTAAAAACAATTTCTAAAGAAATACAAAATAATTGATAATAGAGGTCTTATTACTCTCTTGTAGAAGGAGACTGAGTTACTCTATAATTACAAACCTCAGGATCCGGGAACTCCCCAAGGATTCTAGGTGTGATGACATGGTTACAGTTTGTGAACCATATTTTTATCTGTCCTTCTTTTTAAATATTAAAATTTAATATTTATAACAGAAAACTTTAAAAATGTAAGACATATACAGATTTCTCAAAATGCACTTTGTATTCTATTCTCTGTGTTTTTTCCTTTGATTCTAGTTCTGAATTCAGCATAATCTTGGTAAGATTATTCTAATCACTTTAAGAAGAAAAAAAACACATCTGCTGAGTTTATGAAAATCCAAGTACTCACTGCCAGTCTCCTCCTCTACTTTTCTCTCACTGAATTCTCCGAATGTAAGAAATTTCTATTTGTGAAAGGAGATTTAGCCTCTTGTGTAACCCTGCTCCATCTGTTCCTTCCATTATTAATTACTAAACTAACTTATTAAAGAAATACTCGATTACATAATTAATCAATAAAAAACCCAAAACCCCATTATGAAAAAAGGAAAAGTTTGAAAAATAATTTT
>JAJKFJ010020632.1:0-30016 GCA_027382625.1 Tetmemena sp. SeJ-2015 | reverse complement strand
CACTTCGATGCCAGCATCTCAAGAGAAAGTAATTAGGAATATAAAATGAAAATAGAGAAAAATAATTATGAGTAATATTTATCAAAATTATATTTGATATAACTAAAATTTACTTCATTCTTTCTTTATTTAATGAAGCAATTTATTTTTTAGCGTTTTTTTTTTTAAAAAAAAAAAATTTCCAAGAATGGTTAAATCTCAGAATAAAGAGAATTGAAATGCTTTTTGATAAAGTAATGAGGATTATGAACAGAATCTTTCATTTAACTTGGCATCAGCATCAGTCTCTTCTTGCAGCTCAACAGTGATGAGCATGGATAGACAACTTAAAGATTTCAAAAAGCAGATGACTGACAATATAGAGCCCAAGATCGTGCTCTACCTCAGAAGAATAATGCACTTCGTGCTTTTCATCACTGCTTTGCTCTCAGCTCTCATTTATATCATTATTTTCATTTTCTTGTTCCAAATCCAATCAAATAACACCACACAGAATAACCTCTCCAACGCTCTGCTCGAATCCCAATTACTTAATAAATTTATTCAGACTCAAAATAACTTAAGAACTGTGCTCAATATCGCTAACAACTTAGAGTATTAACACAAAAGCATGACTAACTTGCCTTACTCAAACTATTAGCAATCCTCACTCTCTAATGATTGCAATTTGTATTTTGATAGCAGGTACAATTTCTTGAATGAGCTTAACACTAATATGATCGAAGATATTAGAGTAATCACAAATAAGATTCTCCAAAAATACTCGGGAATTGAAGTAGTTGTTTATTAAATCGATAGTAATGGCCGCCAATACCAAAAGAAGATGGATTTTAGTCTTACTCTGAGCCAGTACATTGTAAATGCTATTGAAATGATAGACAAGAATATGACACAGCTCAAGATGCCTGCAGTCAATTGGACTTTAAACCCAAACATAACAAAGTCTTCTCAGTTTTACAGTCTTAACTCATACATAGGCTCTTACTTTGTATATATCAAATTTAATTAGATAAAGATATCAAATTTGAAAGTTTTTAAAAAAGCAGTCCGCGACTCCCGAACCAGGTAGTCCTAATACATAGGCTAGGACTGAGCGCGTAGGCCGAGACTGATGATAATTATCTTTCTAGTTTTATAATATAAGTACTCAAACACTTAAAAGCATGAGAGGAAGCATTGGCAAAGTAACACCTTGCAAGAGATTATCAAAATGGATTCAATTAGAGGGCACCAGAAAGGGCCGCTAATTGACTGCTAATCGGTATAAAGGAAACCACACAGGCCACTACACACCTAGGCTTGGGTTAACGTATTGAGTGTACTGTGGGTTAAGACTTTGAACCTTCTGATTTCACTGCTTCATAGTTGGAGCGTCGGTGGGAAGGGCCGGCTCAGTTCTCACACCATGAGAATTGTGCCAGAGTTACATTCCGAAGTTTGATTCCTTAATAGGGTGAATCCTCAAGAACCCTCCGTGGCGTAATTGCGGATTTGTTAATGACGTCACAATTAAGCCATTTAAGCACAGCAATATAAACCCTATAGCATAGGCTTATTAATTAATTTCAACTCATTAGATGATAAAGAGTTTGGCAATTCAAAGAGCAATTATTTACCCATAAGTAAAATTATGCAGGCTTATTGAATAAATCCCTTTCTTAAATTAAAAAGCATCATCTTTCATTTATTAGAGTTATAAATTCTTAATATATTTGGTTGAATAATTAACACGGGATTCAAGACTCTTCTTAGATTGATATACAATAACACAGAGGAAATTATATTTAAACTATCCTTAAGTTAGATAAGTAAAGTGAGAGGAATTTAGAGATCGTAATTATCCTTGCTTCAGTTTCTGCCATAATCAAAATACAATTTATACTTTGTGAATCGTTTTGAGTGCTCAGGTTATAATGATATTCGTGATATAAATTGTACAGAACAACAAAGTGAGGGTGCTTTCTCTCTACTCTGAGATTAGAATGGAAGATTATAAATTATTATGCAAGATATTTAGATGCCCAAGACAGTCAGGCTAAATGCAGGAAGTTTTATACCTATTTGACAAGCTCAGCAACGCACCTTGAAAATCTTATATTTAGTTAATCTACAGATTAAGGAGATGGGAAACACTCAACTATTCATGAGCTAACTCTTTCTAGGTTAAGGAAATCCTATTTTTAATTTAAAGGAGTAGATGAAGACTTGAATGAGCAGTGGGAAAAATTCGTAGAAAAACTTTATTACCTCAGAGTTAACAACCATTTATTTAACTTTATTGCAACTAAAAATTGAATGTGGAGAAACTTAAGCGGAGACTAAACGACGATGTGGATTTGAGAATTTTATGATTTTGTTAAATGAAAGTCAGTTAAAATATCCTAGCCTATTTAGAATCAGTTTATTTCCCACAACTCTGATTTTAGAGAAACCAGAAGGGATGATACAAACGAGCCTTAGTCGGCAACTGTACCAGAGAAAAAGAAAACTTAATTTACTCTGCCAGAAACAAAAATAAGTGACAATCGCTAAAACTTTGGTGGGTTTGGCGGTACTTATATGGATTCAGGTATGGATGATATGAATAGAGCCAAAGATGAAAACGATTCTACCATGAACAAGAATCAGATCATTACATTTTTGTGTTACTTTAAAATATATATCATTATTCAAAACTACAAGAAGTTTCAGCAGAGGCAGAGCAGAAGATTCACTATTTTTGACAATTAGAGAAAGCTGAGCTAATAAAAAATATTAAACAATTGTACTTTATAGAGCGTGCTGAATGTTTTAATTTAAATCCTCAACAGCTATAGCAGCTGCCAAATTTAAAGGATATAAAAACTAATGCTTTGTCAAAGAATCCATTAAGAAGCAAAAGAGAGGTTATTCTAGAGGAGGTAAATATATGTAATTTTTAAGGTAAAAGAAAATGAAGAAAGCAATGAGAGATAATCAGACCGACAGTCATCAAAACAAGAGAGCGATGAATTAAGTGACGAAGATCACAACAGCAGCAGATCAAGGAGAGATAAGAAGATGAGAAGTCTAAAGGATATTGAGAGTAGCAAAGACCCTGATAATGATAATAGGATTATGAAATATTTACTCCATTTTTTAAGGATTGGAAAGCATGAGCAGTTTTCAAAGATCAAGAGTAGAAACTGGAGACAGATCCTGTTTGTGATTATTCAAACTAGTGTTCTTTTGAGCTACTTCATCTTCGTTATTCTATACATGACCAATCATAAATTGTTTTGTGTTTAAACTGCAGGTAGATAATTCAGCAAAGCATCTTTGGGCAAGTTATGAGAGGACAAATGAAATAAATCAGCTGTTTGGTTACTTCAGGGAGCGTTTAGTAACAGGAACGAATTACATAGCTGATATTGAAAATACATGCAAGAGCAAATTTTATGCTAACGAAAATAGCATAATCGCTTATTAGAATAACCACGGATCAATTGTCAATTTTCTGTACTCTTATATCCATGAGACTGATAGTGTCAGCTTTTGCGATTCCATAGCTCCGTCAAAGTATAATCTCACTAAATCAAAGTTAAAGAATCCTTTTATCAGTATAATCTATTAAATCATTCTTTTTCATTTATTTGTTTTTCTTATTTGAATTTAAACTAATTGTGAGAAGTTTTAAAATGGCCTACTCACTCAAGGATTTAAATCATCGCTATTTACATTCATAAATTACTACACTCAGCAAAATATCACGAATGCAAATATAGACTTTATTATTTAATAAATCCGGACATTGCAACTAGCATGAGAGTCTTAAACAGCGAACAGATCCAATCTTTCTTGATTAATTCATAATTTAAAGATACATTGATTACGATTGAATCTTTCATGATTGAGATGACAGGACTGCTAGACATACTATGGGAAAATAACATTCAAAGAATATTCTCGGGAGTTAAAGATATCATCCAAGCGGTTTTCATAATTTTCCTAGTCTTATTCCTCATCTCTCAAGTTATCATCACTCCGAAAATAATCAACTTATTTTTACTAGCTTAATGAAACCACTTGGAGAAGCAGAGGAATCCTCAATCTTGTTCCTAATAATATTTTCAAAGAAATGAAGTAAAACAGTAGAATTTTCAAACTTCTAAAAACATGAAGCAAATACTTATCTTTAAAATTCATTCTTAATGTTGATTACTATATTAAAGATGCCTGATTTTAAATGATAAGAGTGTTAATTGTGATTTATATGATTTTATCCAGCATAATAGCTTATGCTTTATAATTAATTATTCATTCGTTATATTCGATGTCATCTCTGTCGTAGTGCGTGTTATTTCTATTCTTAGAATATACACTACCCGTTAACTCTGGCTTGTTGAACATATTTCTCTTCTTTTTGGGCTTGAAATTTGTTAGACCATTTGAGTTAGTCGGACTATTTTATGTTACTAATTTCATAGACTTATCGTAGTCAGTGTTTTCTACTGTGATTGCAGCAGGGGTGTTATCATCAGAAGTCTTACCAGCTCCAATATTAGTTGCACCAAACCGATACGGGGAAGTGTTAATCTAGCTTTGGAATCTGTAATCATTTTCTATCTGAATTTCAGCGAATCCAGCAGTACAAATAAAAAAATTTAACTTTCTAGTTGAGACTCCACTTGAATTCATGTTTTGATTTATGTTAGTCTGCTTATAAGGAATAATTTAGCTTGTGACAGTGGCATTTCCCATTTTGCCATTTATCATGGTCAGTGCTCTATTCTGCATTCTTGGACTGACGAGAGACTTTTACATAGTACCTCCGTCCATAGATGTCTTTCTCAAGAGAGGGCTCATGGAAGGAGCGATCTCACTTGCTTGAGTAGCTTTCACGAAATCCTCCAGCACCTCGCTCTCTTTTAGCTTATTAGAGATTCTCGTGCTCTTGAAGTTCTATGTCATTCTTAAATTTTCAGTTTTTGGTTTCTAAATGAGCCCATGGATATAGGGTAATCTGTAAAAGATGTACCAAATTTGGATAGAAAACAGGCAAAAGAATAAGTTGTGGAAGAGCACAAATATCACAGATGGCGTCTTAAGATAGAGTAGGTACCAGTCATCAATGCATTAAAAGTCTACGAAATCCTCTTAATGGTCTATCACATTTCCAATAATTAGGAGTGCTAGATCTGTCAGCGAGAAAACCAAGTACAAAATCGACATCCTGTAAAGCTGCTACTGGATACACACAAATGTTCTATCGTCTTCAAACATATCATACTTCGCTGCATCCTCTTTTCGCTTCTCCTTAAGAAAGCGGATGATGTAGTGAGAAGAAATCAGGATTATAACGCTTTGAATGATGTCGATGCCGCAAACAATGAACCAGTGAAAACCTATAGAAAAATTAAGACCAATGGTTTTTGCTGGATCCTTACTGAATATTTCTTTATTGCAGTTGATTTTAGTTTCTGGGATTACAGCAAGTATAATGGTTAATAGATTGATTGTCACTATGATCGAGTAGTAAATGATATAGAACATTTTTAGCCTCGATTAAAAAGTAAATAAATTCTTAGTTGGCGATGATTAATCCTTTCTTGATGAAATTTGCACAAACTATTGCTCGAAGCTGGGATTGAAATATCAGAATTAGGAGTAGAGTAATCAGCTAAATGAATAAGAACTCATGCAATATCAGAAATCAACTAAGAGAAAAGATAAAGAGAGCATATTTTTTACTTTAAAGGTTTCAATGAGAATCATTAGGAAGTCAAAAGTAAATGCTCTTTGCGTCTTTTTCAAGAAATAGAGACAGTGCCAAAAGTATCTATTAAAATATATAATATATTTATCCGATTATGAATAGGCAAACAACTAAGACAAGCCATTACCTTTAAAAGATATGAAAAACTGACAATTTTACCTAAAGCATTCCAACGGGAAGTCCCTTTCATTGAATAAATTGAATTTGCATTTGAACAAGTCTTATTCTGTGTATCCTGCACATATATCATCTTCAGGATCTATGCCTCCCTTAGTGAATAATTTTGACACTTGACTCGCCGTATACTATAAAATTTGTTCCATGATTTTATATTGCTCAAACTTATAATTCGTTTTAATCTATCTTTAAGAGTACCTCTATATTTTCGTTAAAGCATTTTGATATTCAAATAACTTGTCTTTATCTTCATTTACTTTTTAATACGATCTAGTCTTGGCTCTAAAGCTTGCTAAATACACCATTTGCTTGATTGACCTTTGCTAGGAAATGATCATAAGCATCCGGCTGTGAGAAGGGGTTTGTGTAAATATAGTCTTGAATCTCAGAAAGACAGATTAATTCTGGCATGAGTTCCTCTGTGATTTGCAAGACAGTATCCTTGCAAACTTAAATATGCTCAGAGCTTAAAAAGTTCTAATCTCTGAATTCACCTGCTCTTTCAACTATGGTATAGCTGGCCCACAAATGAAGAATATTCTCAAAAATCTTTTGATTATTCTAATCTTTAAATAGCGAGAGTCTCCTCAGATAAGCTTCAATGAAAAATACCTCTCCAAATAGTACACTCAAAACGTTTTGTCCGAAGCTCAAGCTTTCAAGGTAAGCTTAGAACATTCCTTTAGTTGGCATCTCAGACTGAATTCCCATCATAGTTTTGAAACTTTGCTAGGCTGTGAGCCCTTTGAAAATGTGAAGAATGTTATTTGAATCTCTCATGTTCATTGTAACTTTGCTTTTGTAGTCTTCCATATTCTCAAAGTACTCTTTTAGGTATTCAATTTATGCTGACTATAAGGGTTTGCCTTTCATAGTATTGAAGGAATTTTTAAGTACGAATTTCGCAGTCTATTATAATAGAACTTTATTATCTCCCTCCCATGTCAAGTTAACGTCATTATCGTTCAGCATATTTCCAATTTCACTGTAGTATGAGTAACCAAGGCCTCCTAGTGCAGTTCTTATCTCTTCTATATCTCTTTAAACACAAGTGCTGATATGAGATTTGCAAAAAGTTATAAGTGCATGGAAAAGTTTTGCTCCATTATATTTAGGATCAAGCTGTTTTTCTCTAACGTCCATATACATCTACACTACTTCATCCATTCCAAATCTGAAGAAGAGCATTCTAGCAAGCCTTGGCACAAGTCTGTGCTTATATAGCTGATACGAGATCAGAGTGTTCTCTGGTCCTTAGCCAGTCATGTCTTTGCCAAACTGTCTCCTTAGATGGCCATATCTAATTGCGGTGTTCAAGAAATATAGGCAATAATTCTAAAAATGTATCTTTAAAAAGGTATAGAATTACTATAGAGCCGTGTATCATCATTAAAATAAAAATTGTTCTTCCAAAACTTAAGGACGAGAGAACAAAAGCGAATCTCTTCCCTTTAGTGGGTATGTCTGATGAATAGGTTCCATCATCCTCGACCTTAAAATATTTGTCAAGGAGAGCATCCTTGCTAACTCTGTAATTACAAAATTTCATGAACCCGTTATCGATTCCGTGCTATAATAGGATAAGTTTGGCAAATAAATTAAAATATGGGTGTTTACATGTCCTATTTTAGCGCCACAGTCTCCAATCAATACTCCTGGATATGGTTAATGAGTTTTGGGATTTCTCAATTCAACTACAAATGGATGAACTCCTTAGCCTTTCCCTTTAGTATATAACTAAGCGAATACAACTCCATGTGTAGCTGTCTTTGCAAGATTTCCAATCCAGAATTTCATGTCTTAATCTCTTGGAGTGTTTAGCACAAATTCCTTAGTTTATGGGTCATAGGTCGCTGTAGTTTTAATCCCTTGAACATTTGAACCATGAGAGAGTTCAGTCATGCAGAAGCAGCACAAATCTTCAAGCTTAGCTGCTCTCTCTACTAACCCTTTATGCTTCTCAGTTCCAAGATTCTTCAGAGTTTTCAAGTACAACCCAAAATGAACATCTAATTTGCAACGTCATCATACTAAAGATTATCACTGAAACATTAGGATTGAATAACAACTGCAATTATTTCAATTGTAAATTAATACTTTGCTTAATTAGAAGTGAAGTTGGAAGGTCCCTCTTGACATGCTAAGAAAGCAAGAACTTTTCTGGGTCCTCAATGATTTGCTCAATTTGAATATGCCTTATCTTGAATCATTTTGTGAAGAGTGAGTAGTTGCTAGTTGAGGGTCATTCTGTCTTAATTTCTTGAGTATTCTTGTTCAATATATGGTCTATAAGAATGGTCAGGCTATTTGCTATAGACTTTGCGTATTTAAGTTAGTAACCAAAACTTACTAGAACTCTCGACTCTCATGGATGAGCTTCGCAATCTTCCGTTGCTCTGGGTACTCCTTCATTTAGTAAATAGTCTTCGCTTCTTCGATATTAAGCTTGCTCTTGGCTCTATCGTATTCCCAGCCAGAAGGCAAAGAAGACTTGTATAAAGTTGGATATCAATTAAAACATAACCAAAAATATGGAGATGAGGAGAAGGCAAAATGATTGTCTAGTTAGAAAAGCCGCTACATCTAGTTAGTAAATCAAGATAGATTTTATTAAGTATATAACTAAGAATACTAGTGACTCAATTTTTAAATAATTTAATACGTCATATTATCTCCTCTTTCTCCAAGCTTATATTAAATAATTCATCATTGAAATTAACTCTGATTCTAATAGAATGCGGAGCTCTAGTCTTGATAGGAGTACTAGCTAGGTTGGCTATAACTTTGTGTTGGCGGCTGAATAGTCTGAGCTAGAATTAAAAATAATAATTCCTCTCACTGCATTTAGGCAAGTGCTAACTTTTTAAAATATTAAACTGTGACACTATTCTCTAGTCTTAAAATTATGATTTAAAATTGTACATATTGCTTATAAAGGTTAAGTTTAACATACCCCTTATTATTCTAAGGAAAGCATTGAACTCGTTGACATAAACAAAAGTTTGATTAACTTTCTCAACTAAAATTTGAGAGTCTGTTGCTTCGAATAACTGTAGCAAATATCTAAACGTTCTCTGCTGCTCGGTCTCTGCTTTCAGTTACTAATTCAGATGAGAGTTTTCAATGAGAATCCTTTCTACTTCCTTAAATACATCTCCATTCATAAGCTATAAGTTGTCTCTCTTGAAGATCAAACAGACTATGTCATTCTTCAAGGTTTAGAGGGGAGCATACTTATTTTGGATGATATCCTTCCAGTGATTTATCTTAGGAATCACTTGCTCAATCTTTATTTGAGATTGATTTTGATCTTCACTTATCGCCTTACAGATATTTTAAATGAAGTTTTCCATTCTATAATAAAGAAAGGATAACTATTTTTATCTTGGGACAGCTTAGACTACCTTTTCAAGCTTTTTAATTGTTTCAATTATCAAAACAGGGTCATCAGATTCTAACTTTAAAGTTTGAATAATTTCTTCTATAACTAACTTAGCATCACCTGCACTATAAATCTCCTCATTAATCTTAACTCTTTTTTATGCTATTATGAATTTTAAAAATGAGACATTTATTTATCTTGGAAATTTTTAGTCATTCATACTTCCACTAGCATTTCTCTATACTGAATCATTCTATAAAAGATGAGATCCATTTTTATTTCTATGAATCATTATCTCATTATGTAGTTCATTGTTTTACTTCTCTAATTCCAAAATTCTATTTTCCATTGTTTGGATCTTGTATTCTGTTGCCTTCATGCTTGCTAAGTTTGGTCTTGCTCTTAACTCAAACTCTAATTCCTCCATCTCTTTTTCCCTCTCTATAATTACTTTCTTCTAATTTTCAATCTCTTTAAGCAATTCCTTATAATCCATAGCATTCTATTTAAGTGCTGATTGCAGTTTATAGTTTTAATCCTCCAAATCCTTAATTTGTAAAGACATAGCACCATCTCCCTTTTTGAAATAGTGGGCTTCCTCAGCTGGCAACTAACCTTTTGATAGGCCATAATTCTCATTCTATAACTCTAAGTTCAAAGTGTTGAGTCGCTGTACTTCTCTTTCTAAGAGTTCAATTTGCTTTTCATTTTTCTCTCTTTGGATTTCATAGCTTTTAAGGAAATTGACATACTTAAATAAATTATACTTTTCTTCACTTGGACGAGGCTACTTCCCAAAGTGCCTCTCAAAAATGTTTCTGTCTTTGATTAGATGTTTTTCATCTTCTGCTTGTCTCTTTTCCAACTTCTACTTGATCATTTCAATCTCCATCTGCTTTTTCTAGAGTTGATTTTCACTCACAGCTAGCTTAACTTTCAAATCCTTGACTTATTTCTCCAGCATTTAACTGGACTTCTAACTCTGCAAATTGTCTTTCTTGTCTTAGTGTTTGAGCACCTCAATCTGCTGCTCTAATTTCTACACAAGTATTTAACAACCAAAGATTAACTTACAAAAATAGTCTACTCTTGCTTTAGTACCAAGTCTCTCTGAGTATTTATTTCCCTCTCGAGTCTTTATTGCTCCTCGTAATCTCCTACTTCGATCTTCTTTTAAAGGGTTTATACTTATCTTATTAGAGAATAGAGGGTTTAAATCACACTCTGCTCTACAGGGCCATACTTAAGTAAAATATTAAACTTTTAGCTTCTCTAATCAATATCTATTTTTTACAAACCAACTCGAGGAAGCAATTCATTTATCTTTATCCACTATTAGTCGCTGCCAGAGCTAAAGAGCTCGAATATAACTCTATCTGTTTCATTACTTATAGGATATCTTGAGTCATTATTATTCCTAGCTATGGTAGACTATTTATCTTAATTGTTATTCCAATTTGCTCTTCCTTGTACTCCATGAGTTTACCTTCTTTACCTTTCTTGATCTAGCATTTGCAATTCCTACTCATCTTAAAATTAAATTGGAGTTAACTTCGTACTTGGGAGAAATTTAATTTCTAGGCGATCTTATTTGGTTGGGCTAGCTCTAAAACATTTGATTCTTTCTTTACTCAGAGCCTTTTAAATAAATAATTTCTCATCTTGAATCCATCTTCTCCAACTATCTTCTGCTTTGAACCTCTTTTGATCTTCTTCTTTTGGGGAAGAGCAGATTCACCATATAACTAGGATGAGAAATTTATAAAATCATAGATGGATTCTTCAGATTATGAGGAGCGCCTAGATTACTTTCCATATCTTCAAACATCTTTTAATGATAAATAAGCTCTATTGAATAATTATCTTCTTGTTTTCCTCCAATTCACTAATTAAATCTCTTTACTGTGCTGGCTAGCTAATCTGCGTTTAGTGAGTATATAAGTTCTTATTGATTATTTAGTCTGCGCTTATCACCTCAGCAGTTTGGCCTCTCTGACTGTACTATCTCTCTTAGTGGGTGTTTCTTTGTTTATCTTGAAATTGGAGCAACTTGAATGCTTAAGGCTGCGACCCAAAGCTCTATTTATTGTCCAGCAACGGCTGAGGATAAAAGTTTGGCTGAGTTTAACTCTAAATTGGAGAGAAATGCTTAGTCTTAAGCTTTTGCTCTATGTAGTTTAAGTCCTGCAAAAGATTCTCATCATCATCGTCATCTTCTTCGCCCTCTCGCTCTTCTTCTAAATGAGCCCCTTTTGAAATTCGACTTTACTGAGATTTTTAAAGCAGATTACTCTTAGAAAATCAAAATAAATTCAAAATGAATAAAGAATTAAAGTCAGTCTAAGTTTTAGTTGGGGAGCCTTATGTGAATTAGTAGTCTAGTTTAAGTTCCTTAGGAGTCAGCCTTAACTTCTAGTTGGAGCTATTGATAAAAGGAGAAGATGTCTCAACTATTGCTGCTGCTTAAAAGGGTCTTTATAAGGTGTCTAGAAATATTTATAGAAGTTTAGTGCTGACTAATTTACGATATCGTTTTATTGCTAATCTCAGTTTAAGGACTTTTGATTAAAAAAAGATTAAAAGGATGATATTAATTTTTAAGCCTCTCAATAAAATTTTATCTATCAGGACTATTTTTAACTTGAACTTCGAACTAGGATCTATCTTACAACATTGAAAACTAGTTTTAATGTTGATTAAAGTCTTCAGTATTAAGATATCTAGGGTCATGAGTTAATTAATTACTACGCATTGCTATTTCTTGTGAGTGCATTTCATTTTAGCGGGATTGGAATGAGCGATCTGATTTCAAATTTTGATTTTGAAATGAATCTTTATTGGCTCCCAAGTTTTACAAGTCACTAAGTCTTTTCAAAATATCTTCCTCTCTACAACAATAAAATTGGAACTTATTCTTACTGTTTAGTTATGTTGTCTGAGAGCATAGCCTTCCTTATTGAGCTGTGACTACTACGATCCCTGTCTCTGTTGGCTGAAGTCTTGATGAATCGTGATTAACTAACACTACTGTTGGGGCTAGTTAATAGTACCTAACTTCTAGCATACTACAAATTCCTCTAGCTGGTTTCTGCCTGCAATTGAGAGTTATCTCTTTTGTTGTTGGATCTTATCTAGTTATCCTCTCTTTGAGTTAGCGGCCTGTATTTCTCATCCACATCTAAGCTTGGCTAGCTTGGTAAATTTCTTTGGCTGATGAGATTGCTGTCCATTGAAATTTCGTAGTCTGGATTAATCTGATCCCTTCTTCTCTCGTCTGAGATATAAGTGTTTGTAGGGTTGTCAGAGTCTTTGGAAATGCCAAGCGCATTTTATGAGTTGCTGTAGTTCACTAATGACTCCTAGCCAGCGAAATCCCCTTAAAATTGAAATTTTCCAGTTTGGATATTACTCAGTGGCGCATGCTGATATTCTGAATTCATTTTTCGAAGTTTGATGTATTTAAATTTATAGTTTAAATTTTATTAAAAGCGTAGTGGGTCTGAGCATTCCTCAACTTAATTAATGCAAGCTTATTAAGACTGTGATTAGTAAGCTTGAAATAAATGTCAATTAAAAATAGTCAGGAAGGTGGGGGAGATGAAAGTTATTAGCCCTACTCATAAATATACCAGCAGCAAGTAAACTCATAAAATATGAGCAGTCAAGAAATAAGATCAAACTATTAGGATGTAAAGCAGAGAACTCACAAAAGGCATGTATCATATAATATTCCTTCACAAAAGAAACTAAACGTTATTAGCGGATCTACTACTCTCGATACATCACCTAAGTATCTCTCACTCTCAAACACTAAAAAGCTACTCAAGTAAATCAAGGCATAAAATAATATTCATATATTATATATTAATTTTAATTCTTTTTTGTAAACTTCAAAAATAAATTATGTAAAGTCTCAGTTTAAAATCTATTTATTTTTATATTTTTTTTTTATATCATATAAGCTCTCTTTTCAGAAATAAGGGATGATATTTTTAGTTAAATTTAATTTTCTATATGCAAAGTAATTTTCTGATAATCAAAAACTTTAAAACATTTTGACTCGGCTAAATGAAAAAACATCTTCTTATAAGTTAGGATTGCATAGAAAAGCGAATTCTCTGCTCTAAAATAATGGAGGATATTCAGAAAATTAAACATGCTAAAATTCTTCAAGAGAGAGGGATTCTTATCAAGAAAAAGCTATTTAAATTTTTCTTTCTTTGATTATCGAGCTATAGTGAATAATCTCTCTAGGTTAGATAATGAGAGGAAAATGAATTTACTGAACTTACACATCAACAACATGCCGTTGCTCCCATCTGACTTGTCAAACTCTTTTTAGGATGAAGAAACTTAGCGACTCCAAGCTTTTTAGAATTAGAAGGGATAGAATCAGCATTCTTAACATCAGTTTTATTATGCGACTTATAAGATTCCCTCAATTTTCTCTTCAAATTAAAGATACAGATTGAACTCAGATCACTTTAAAAATTATGAGATTTATACTTTGTATCACATAAGATCAGACAGCATGCAGTCAAAACCACTAAAGGAGATGTTCTAGGTGAAACCCATAAAGTTAAAAGATAAATAAGAGATGTATGAAGAGATGAAAGTAAAGTCAGAATTGGCTCTTCAATTCATCAAGCAAGTGCAGGTAGTAGATATATCTCAGTACAGATCAAAGCAATCGCTTATCAACCAAAAGTAGGTTTAACGTGACCAGAATACTGGATTCGTATCTCCAGACACTATAAGTTATACGAACGTGAAGAATCACCACCTAAGGGAGCTACTCAAGGATACATCAATATCAAATTTAGAGCAGGCATATATTGAGAGCACTACTGACCCTAGTTCCTTTCATTTAATTTATCTATGTCCTTAAAGCCATCTATTCACCCATCAGCTGCCAATATTAAAGCTCTAGGAGGTGCAACCCCAAATATTTACAAATAAAAACTCAGAGATATTTCTATGGCCTCTCCCTCATTCGAGCATTTGCCAAATGCGGCAAAGAGATCACTTTCCACTCTTAGATCGGCTCATAGATTCGAGCATCTGTAAGGATAAGGTAGTTAAAATAATGCTATATTAATTTTAATTATTAAAGGCTGAGCAAAGTTTAACTAAGTGGTCATATGACGAAAGGAGAAAGAAGTGGAGAAGTAATTTTAAAAAAGAGCACTCTCCGTTTCCCCCAATTTAGGCAGTCACTCATGACTATCGAACAAAACTTTGAATCGACAAAAGATGTAGATAATAAGAATTCAGATAGCGCCTTAAACCTTAACTATAACCATTTTGATACCTTCCAAAACTAAACTTATGTTAGGGATCAGTCAAACTTATATACTTATATTGTTTCCTTTTCTTAAACTAGAGTATTGAAAATCCGAACACTGACAATAATCTTTTATTTTAATCGGTCAAGGAAAGTTCTCAAGAAGAATAATTCCAGCAAGAAAAAATTCACCTTAGATTAAAAAAGATTTGATGAATTAAAAAGATAACAATAGAAAATTCAAGAGCTCATGAGAAATAACTATTTCTACAACAATTTCTCTCTCGTGACCAATTAAAATCCTGCTTTTTCAAAGCTCAAGACAAGATTCCCACTCTTTGATATGGTGATTAAAGATGATGACTTCATGGAGAGACTTAGAAATAGGAAGAATGATGTTATAAATTTGTAAGAAAGTCTCCATCGAAGCGTCTATAACGATCAGGAAATCAAACTTAAGTTAAGTAGAGGCAGAGATAGAAATAAAAACTTTTCCTTATCTTGAACAAAAATTCTAATTTTATCCTGATTTCATTACTCCAGATTAAAAAAGGCTCAGTATTAAGGGTAAATAAGTATTAATTCAGGATGCTATCTAACGTCTTTATGATCATTTGACCTTTTTTAGAACCTTATTTTCATTTTTCTAGGTCGTCTCAACAAAATATTCCTCAACATATCTTCTATATCCCAAAGGATTTGAAAATACGAAATGAGATCCTTTAACAACGGATGAAGTTGGTACCAGGTCATCTGCTTTACAATACTCCCATTCCACAAGATAGTCGAATCTTCCAGGCTAGACTTCCATAGCAGCGACGATTCGCTTTACTTTATCAACGAAAATAGAGCCTCTCCTCTCTTTATACTTCTTCTAGTTTATCAAATAATCTCTCTCTTTCATGGCTTTGTCAGCTTCTAATTTCATATACTTCAAAAAGTTCCCAGATTCATATTCCTCCTCATCAGAGCTGATTCCATCGAAATTAGCGATGTGTAGTCCATCTTCTTAAGAGTAGTCACACTCAGACTCTTGAGACTGAGTGTTAGATTACTGTGAGAGATTTTACTGACTACACTACTCCTCTGATTCTTTTTCAAACTCAGCTTGAGTAACGATCTGATTGAACTTCACTCTCTTTTGATTGAGGCTTTAATTATTCTCAGAGCTTATTTTGCTCTCTAACTCTTCAATTTTAATAGTGGGAAGCTTATTATCAGCCTTTTTAGCTGGACTTTAAGGCGCCTTTACTGGCGTGCTCTTTCCTGAATTTCTCTTCGGTCTAGTCTTAATATTGGAGGTTTCAGCGATCAAATCCTCAATTGATTATATAGGCTTTTCTTTCGACTCCTCCTTGACTATAGTTTCCTCTTTATCTTGAAGTTTAATTTCTCTTTTCTTTAAGAGTCCTTTTAATGGTTTAGGCTGCTCTTAAAGCTCCTGAGGATTTTCTTGCTACAAAGATTCCTCTAATAAATCGGCGTTCTTTGAACTCTAGGCGGAAGATCGGGTGCTTCTAGTACTCCTCTTATTGTCTGGCGTTGCTATTGCTTATTTCGAGGGGATCGCCTCTTTTCCTTGAGAAATCAAAAAGTAGAGAACACCTTCGATAGAGGGCTTAAAGTGCTTGAAAATAAGTGGGTGCTGTGCTTTCATTTGCTCCAATAGCTCTTCTGGAGATATTGCAGCCCTGTTCCTGGAATAAATTTTCATAAAAGCTTCGCAAGATGAATGGAGTCTCATCACCTCAACTGGAGTATTTTTATCTTGGAATGGGGCTACATGCATTTGATCGAAAGGATCATGCTGTTTTTTATTAGGTAGCAAATTGACTTCATAATGAGATCCCTTCTTCTCAACATCAATTAAAAATTCGTTGGTCACACTCCAGGCATTTATAAACATCCTTGTTTTCGTTTCTCTTTAGTTTCTTCCAGTTTCCAATTAGCTGAAGGAAGGCTTAGTCTAAATCATCTGCTGTAACAGATTTATGTTTGCCATCCTCTTTTTCATGAGGCTCTACTACATCAACTTAATCAACTGTCTAGTTTTCAATCTTTCCTTCTTCCTTCTCTACCTTTTTAGTATAAAAATGTTTAGTCTAAACAGAGAGGGGAGTTGCTTTCTTTGTATCCTTCTTTGATGGAGTTGAAATTTTCTTGGCTTGGGTTTCTTTCTTTTATGGACTAGCTTTTTAAATATAAGTCTTAATTTATTAAATCATAGCATTATATTTAAAATGTTAAGAGTTTTTCTCATTCTATTGTGGAAAAAATATGAAAATTTCTAGATTATCTTAAAATCCATTCCGGAATTGTTTGAATCTACCCTTTATATATTTAAATTAATTTATGAGTCAGTATTTTTTAATTTTGACATAAAATTTGTTCTATATCTAACATCTTTTTATTGTCCTTTTCTTTGACGCACAAGTAGGTTTGTTGACTATTTTATGAGCAGACTGGATTTTGACTAGAGACCTTATTTTCAATAGGCGCCTTTTGAACTTCCTCCACAATAATTTCGAAGGAAAGCTGCTGTTAGTTTTCCTTAAAAAACTTGTCAATCATTTCATCAAGGTTGGGTCTTATAGTTTTTTCACTCTCCCACGAAGGTTCATGCTTCATCCATTGCACTTTAAACTCCAGCCCTTTGCCGACCTTTGCCTTCCTCTCTTCTAAGATTTGCACTGCCTCAAATGTCTCGTTCCTCTTCGCTCCTTTTATATTAAGCGCCTTAGACTGGTACACTTTAGCGGCAACAGCATTTAATTTAGCTGCCTCTAGCTGCTTCTCCTCAGCAATATCGAAAGCAGTAATCTTATCTTCACTTAAGGTCTTTAGGTCTTTTTGAATAGGGGTATTGTTTGCTGTTGACGACTTGACCGTTGAGTTAGATTTGAAGAATTGGTTTAGCTTAGTCTGAGCTGCCTTGTTCTCAGCTTGCTCCTAAACTGCCTGCATCATTCCGGGAGAGTTATCCATAATTTCGCGGCACTTTTAATTTATCTATACCCACATCCTCAAATCTTTCAGATTAACATCTCTCAAAAGACCTAATCTAGAAAACAGCAGATATATCTTCTATGTATTAAATTCAAATAAACTTATTTCTCTTT
This sequence comes from Tetmemena sp. SeJ-2015, assembly GCA_027382625.1. Taxonomy (NCBI): domain Eukaryota; phylum Ciliophora; class Spirotrichea; order Sporadotrichida; family Oxytrichidae; genus Tetmemena; species Tetmemena sp. SeJ-2015. The sequence goes on along the minus strand of JAJKFJ010020632.1, from coordinate 12,320 downwards.
TCTAAATTGACATCTATCTTTCTTTATGAAATCAAGGTGTTTAAATTTATGTCTTTCACAATTTTGCGCTTCTTGGGCTCCTGGTTCTTAAAATTCATCAGCTTAGGGAGCTTCTTGAGTTCAGCTGCTAGTGGCTGTTCAGATATTAAAATAGATACTTAGTCTGAAGGAGAAGGCCATCTGCCCTCGGCACTGCTTCTTCTAGATTGGATTCCCCTGTTAAAACAATAAGAAGATAAGGTGAGAGTCAACCCTATCAATTCCATTAATTCCGAAACGGATCTGATGAATAGGCGTGTACATACGGTTTTGATTTCGCTCAGCTTGCAGAAAGAAATATTGATTAATCTCTTCTTCCTCTCTGGTACTTCTTCTGGTGTGCCCTAATGGATGCTCTTGCATCTTATCACTTTCAAAAGAAATCAGCTACTCCATCTCCTTAATTATAGAGTTATCTTACTAGTCTGTAATATCAAAATTAAAGAATAAATGTAGAGAAAAAACTATTCTACATTAATTTAAATAAGGAAATAGAGAGTAAAAATAAGAAATCCGAAATTTGCATTTAATGTTTCTTCGAAAGATACGTTGTTATTTCAATTTCAATCTTAAAACTTTATTTTTAAAAAAAATTCATTTAAAAAAGTTTTCCTATACTCAAAATATGATCAGTGATCTTTTTTGGAATATTAATTTTCTATGGAGAGGAAGAGTGGCTTGTATTTAGATTATTTTGGTCTTTTTGAAGATATTTAGTTTCAACATCATCCGTTCTTATAGAAGGGTTTCTAGAGTGCTATAATGGATTCTAGGGTGATAAATGAAAGAATCTCTTCTTCTCATTGAGTTGAGCATCTTCAGCAATTTTGTTAAATATAGACTCTCTCACAGAGGGTTGAGTTGCAGGTTTAGAAATCGAAATCTTATAGTTGTTAAATTCATGGGCTTTAAAATGTTCTAAGTTTTCAAAGCTTTAGGGAACTCTTGATGATGCTGCGCTTTCTTTAAAGTTTTAGGATACCATGAACTTAGAAAGAGATGATCTAAGCTCTGATGAACTTGCAAGCAATTTTTTGATAGTCTCAGGTACTTGTCTTTCTTGAGTTTTGTTATCCTGACTCTTGCGAGTTTACTAATTAGGACTTTGCACTTGCTGTAGAAAGCCAATCGTCCCTTGAGTCTTCATGGTTTAATTATTAGAGGGGAAATTTCTCCACTCAGTTCTAGAAGGCTAAAACTTCGTGCTATTTATGAAATGTCTATCAGATAGGAGCACATCAAGTTTCTAATGCTTTTGAATATGTCTCTTAAAGTGTAAATTTGCCTGGGATCTAACTGATGGCAACAAAGGTTTTTGGATTTGTACATAGTTAGTCGGTAGAACCTTTAAAAGGCTTAAGTCATGTTTAATAACACTCTAAGCGCCACTGAAATAGTTTCCTACACTTAAGTTAGAAACTTAGTCTTATCGGTCTGTCAAAGGAGGATTTTAAAAATATTTTATCTCTAATCAAAAAGTTGCTTTTAGTTCTTATATCCTTGCATCACCTTACCTAATTGAGTGGGCTGTCTGTGGCTATTCATTCCCAAACTTAAGTTTCTTCTCTATTCATAATCTAGAATCGTAAAACGGTCGTCATTTGCGCTTTTCTTGTAATTGGTTATGCTTATTGTTGGAATTTGATACATTTTGTAGGCATTTTCAACTGATTGGAAAGTCCCCAGATTAATTTAATTATTGCTTAGAGTCTTATAGGCCAAAGCAGATTATTTGCCGAATGAAGATGAGAGTATCTAGCTCATGCTTGAAGATTTTCTCAAGATATTGGTATCTAAATCTTTATTTACTACCTGTGTATTTGAAGAATCTTTCTTGGAATTAACTAGCTCAAACTTAAGATCTAAAATAATAAACTATACTTTATCTGTGAGTTGGGTGTCGCTATATATTTTTAAGTTTTTATGTTGGTTTTGGAACAGGCTTTTATCAGAGGCGGTTCGATCAGTGGGATTTCTCTTTGGTAGCTTTTTGAGTGGTTTTATTTTAGGAGTTGACTATTGGATAAATGAGGAAAATTTGGGTCCATTGTTCTAAATAGGCGCTAAGGGATAGGTAGGTGAGCAATTGGAGCCAATGATTGAAGTTGGTGTGGGTTCAAAACTCACAGGAGATTTCTAACTTCCTAAATTTATCATTTTCATTATAAATTCCAATTAGAGGGTGCTAATTTTATCATATGAGGACATATTAAAATTTTTTTTGGGTATTAAAGATAATATTTAATGGAAGACTACATACTAATACAAAATCAGCAATAGACTTCAGATTAGCTAAGCTACTAAAACGAGAGCGTAGAAGCTGAATAATCAGGTAATTACACTCTTAAAGTTCTAATTGCAGATTTATAGATGGTGATAGGATTAAAAGAGAAATGTTTCATCAATAATTCGTGTCTAATTCTGTAGTTAAAAGAGCCATGAAGTAGATATTTGTCATCTAGGAAAAACCACAAAATCTGGAAGATGATGAGAGTCATCTCATGTCACACAATGCAACTCCTTCTTTGGTGTCTGAGGCTAACTTTCACAACAGTAATAACATTGAAAGCATGACGTTTTAAGGCGATTCAACTTCTATGGGGCTGCCTTTGAAATAGAAAAGTTTCGTCTCAAAGTAAGACAGATATATGAGAAAGTAGAGTTCAGGAAGGAAGCTCATCAATAAGTAGCAGTTGCAGCTGCTCTTATTTAATCAAGACGCAATTGCAGAGGAGGATTCTCAAAACTTAATTATAGACGCTGATAATCAAGAGTCAGATTTAGACTGTGAAGATTAGGATGGGGAGCAGTATTCCATTGAGGATTTTTATGGAGATGAGGAAGATGACTTTAATAATTATGCACCTCAGAGTAAATCTGAGATTGAGAATATGAGAAGAGAATATCGAAGTGATAGTGAAGATGTTTAATAAAAGAATCATGGAATAGAAGAGGAGAAGGACTATAAAATTTTCTTGTAAAATAAGTACAATATGGTGACTCTGAGAATGGAAGAAAAAGAGAAGAAAAGACAAGACCCTCACAGAGAATATGTAGTTAATGAAGGCAATTAATTTCTCAGTACCTTGAAATTTCATAATGTGATACTTGATGGAAAAAAGATTGCAGATAATCAAGCTATTACTGTCAATCTGGATAAATAAGTTGAATTAGGTCGCTTGCTGAATGAAGATGATCATACAAAAAAGTAGAGTAAATATGATCACTTTTTAGTAGTGGATAAACCTGGAACTTACATCAGAGAAAATAATTTCAAATGGGAAAAGTATCTAGAGTAAATAGGCATACACTAAGCAAGAAGAATTTATCTCACTATGCCAGGAAGTGTAAGATATTGATTCTTAAATTCCATCATTAGATGCAACCAACTATGGTAACTTCAATTCTAAATTATAAACCAAAGAAGAAGAAAAAGAAGTTCAAAAGAAGAAACTCATCTTCCTCTAGCTCTTCTGATGATTCTTCTCTTGACTCATCTGACACTTCCTCCTCTAGCTCAGATGGTATTTCAATTTTTGTTTAACTTACTGCAGATGCTAACTCAAGCCTTGAAAATGACCCTTTTTCTCTAAAAGAAAGTGGCCTTTAGCAAAAACAACAAAATGATGGAAGGAATGAAAAATCTCATCATAGAGGCTTAGCAAAATCTTCAAGTATGAGCAGCAACACTGGCAGTAGTTCCTCATTTGGAGACTCCAGTTCTTCAGAAAACTCTGATAGAGAAGGTTATGCCAGAAATTTTAGAATAAAGGAACACTTTAAATTTGAACCACTCTTCTTAGATGACACAAAATTAGGCCAAGGCAAGCATAAGCATGTTGTTTCTTTGCTTTCTTACAAGTTATACTTAATTTCCTTTTCTATTATAAGATGTCAATGTTACCTTTCGTTAATCCTTAGCGCAAGAAAGACGAACTAAACAGGATGTTTCAAAAGATTCATCCTAAAATCAGTAAGAATCTTAGCTTAAGCAAAATTCGAAGCATTAAGCTGAAATTGATAGAAATCTTTCTCCAAAGAGACGAAATTACAAGTAAGCCAAAAAAGAAGAAATTCAAAGGTCTCGAGGAGTTATTCTAAACTGAGATTTATAGTCTGGCTCACAGTTGGGTGCTTTTCGAAAAATTGATATACAAGGGGCTGGTGAAGAAAAATAATAGAAAAATTATAGCAGCAGTTTGTCTACTGATAGCACTTAAGAACAACTAAATCTATGGAGGATTCAAAAGCAACCAAGAAGTCTTCTCTGAATTCAAGCAAAATATGATAGAGTTCACAGGATTTAGACCTAGATAATCCTACATTTACTAAACATATTTTCTTTTAACTTTTATAATTGAGTCAGTTTCAATAATATTTTATGAGTTAAAGATCCTTTCAAAGCTAAACTTTTACATATCTGTTCCTTTGAAGATAATTTTCCAGTAGATTGAGTCAATCCTCACAACGATCGACACCTCTCTGTCAGACTATTTGGGAGAAGAAGCTTATGGTGAATACTTGACGCAAAAGGATGAGTATAGGCACTTACAGAGTATGGGAGGGAGAAGAAAGCATCACCATCGCTAAGGAAAGAGAATTTAAAAAGGAAGGGGTTACTTCAAGCAAGGAATTTCAAAACCTTAAAATCTAGCAACATCACAAACTCTTAATCAGAGCGAGTTATATTTTAAGTTACAAAGCTCAGTAGCATCTCTACCTCATAATTTTATAGGGGGGATGTAGATTATTTATAATTTTATGTCTAAAGCTACTTCCTACTTTGACTTTTTATTTATTAGACTCAGAGATGGTTCAATCCGCGAAGTTTAACAAAGAATTAAGATAGTTAAAAACTTTTGAGCTTGGAGATTAAATAAGAAATTAACTTGGTGCGAGCGTCTCAGCTCCTTTATATACTCACTCAAACTGATTCTAATGGAAATATGTTACAATCAAATTTTCCTTTATAGGAGTCATTTAGAAAATTTTACTAAATATACACATTTAAACCTAAATACTACGAGATAATTGCGATCTTTTATTGGGATAGTGAGATATAAAGAGCCTCATAGAGTTTGCAATTGTTCATCTTTTATAAATTTACATTGACTTTGAGGATCATAAGCATTATTGCTGCTTTATTCTAGTATCTTTTAGTCATCTTCCTCTTTGAGTTGCTTCATTTTTGTTGGTAGCGTTTTATCTGCTTAAAGTTTTCTAAGCTCTTATTTGAAGGATATAATGTTGTTATGACTAAAGCCTTAATTTTTGGTTGATCTCCTCTTTCTATTCTATTGAGGTTTTATTTCCTTCTGCTTATTTTTGCTACCCGCCTATATATAAAAAACTAAATTAAATTCTTTTGACTTGAGTGATCTGAATCTGTCAAAGAATCGAAAATGGATCTATCTTTGATGCATATTTTACGTATTCCTTTTTACTTTCTCTCCTTCTCGTTTAATTTGATTTGTATCTTTTAAATGCGCTTATTAGATTGATGGTTTTCTTCATTTATGCTTTAAGATTGTGAAGAGGCATTGAAACCATCAAATGTAGACTCAAACGCATCAACTGTGAGAGAGTTAGAGTCAAGTTAAAATATATTGTAAATTTATGCAGACTTATTTGGCTACTATTTTAAGATAGAAAGTGCTGAGATCCCATGCTCTCTTACTTGCATAGTATTTTCTACTAATTCATCATCTTATAGCTTATGTATAGAAACATTGAGGGAGATTGAATAATTAAATCCAAGATGGTGGAGACTTACCTTTAAGTCATTCTGATCTGTTCTGATCGTGAAAAAGCTGAGTGTGGTATTAGGTCTAGTAGTAGTAGTAGTAGTAGTAGTAGTAGTAGTAACGATTAACCACACTTAGCCTTTCAGGGTCTATAAATAGAGAGATTTGATTGGCTGGTTGGTTTATAATATTTAATATATTAATCACAGCCACGATGGCCACCCCGAGCGCCAGACACTAGAGACCCCCGAGCTCGCGCTAAAGCCTCCTCAAGGTCAGTCACTGTTTGACATGCTGAACCCCGAGTCCATAGAGGAACTCAACCGCAGTCCTTGCGCCTATAGCAATGATTAGGAATGGATGCAAGACCTCAGCGAGTCCACGCTGCACTTGGATATGTCTTACGCCAAGCCTCCCACAGCCAAGCCTCCTGGTTATAGACGCTTCGCCGATCTGCCAACGCGCGAGGGTTCCGAGCCCTCATGCTCTTACACATGCAGCCAGAGTGAGGCGACTCCACTAACTGCTCGCTCGGTCGATGCGTGCCCAAGGTTCTCCATTGTGTAGCACACCCTCCAGCCCTTCACCTCCAGGCTCCTCCTCGACGGCGACTTGCACTACCAGCGCTACCTTCAGTTCCCTGGCCCCTCCTACGCATTCATCTCCAAGCTCGGCAAGGTGCCTGACCTCTTGGACATTTTGAAAAAACATGAAGGCAGCGAGCTCAGCCCTCGCGATGTTGAACGGAGCCTCGTGAGTGTATCCAGCTAGCTCGACGAACTACTGGGGCAGTAGGTGGAGATGGTCGAGTCGCTCATCGCCTCGGCTATTCTGTCACAGTCACGTCTCTAGCCACGTAACCTGCTGCTTCCCCACCTCTGCTATGGAGAAGTAGAACACTCAGTAAGGCGCCCACAGCTCAATCAAGTCCTTCAGCGCCGATGCGGAGCTCTCTGCCACGTCAACCAGACCGTCCACGCGCGCATGGCTGAGCTTAATGAACTGAGGAGGAGCCTGATGTTTATCAAGACCAGCCATAGTAGCTTGAACGAGAGACTCAGAGGCAGAGCGAGAGTGGAGCAGAGCAAGATCAAGCCCTACTTCTACTCGTAGAGAGCTCTCGATATGGTCGAGAACGCATTGAAGCCGCGCCTTCATGGCCAACTCTATCTTAGCGAGGCAGAGCTCAAGAGGCGAGCACGCTTGGCCGAAGTATCCCAGAAGGTCTACCTCCAGGTCATCGATGGAGTGAAGGAGTACCAAGATTTCGCATACTCTATCGTGGAGAATCAAACCGTCTCGCCTCGCTTGGATGGTCGAAACGCCAAGATCCTCGCCTATGCACTGATGGACGCACACGAGAGCTTCACAAGGCTAAAGGAGGTGATCAAGAGGAGTAAGACTGGACTCTAAGAAGCACTCAAAGATGAAGGAGGGCGAATCCTACTTCTCCTGAAGTCCATCACCTCAAAGGTAAACGACCTCATCAGGCTTCGCAGGAGGCAGTTCTGTCTCTCCATGCTGATCCATCACGCAAGAGGCTACGAGCCTCGCCGCTTTGCATTCGACCTGGGTGACGTTCTGGGTGGAGTGGACCTCGCGTGCATACCCGCTCGACAACGAATTTTCAAGATAACGCTCAAGGAGGGAGAGGTGATCGATAGCGAGCGAGTGAAGATGGAGAGGCAGGCATTGTATGACTCCATAAATCTGTCCCATAGGACTGTCAAAGTAGTGCATGACTTCGTCAACCTATTGTGGGACTCGAGCCTGGCAGGGCCCTTGCTCGAAGGGAGGCAGTCAGCAATCCAGCACGTGATCGACACCTTCGTGATAAGATTGGAGGACACGGTCCAGTACTACAGGAACAACAAGTTTATCTACCGACTTGTAGATGGCAGAAGGCGAAGGATGCGCAACTTTCATTATGATATGAAGCAACCGGCTCATACTCAGGCCAAGGTGTCCCAAAGACTTAAGGTTATTCGAGATGCGATGGAGTGGATCGACTTCGTGAATAGGAGCACGAGGATGGTGAGCTGCACCTTGGAGGAGAGCATCTATCATATTTGGGACCACGCACTGTTCAAGAGAATAGCTGCGCGAGATAGAGCAGCTGAGAGTCAGTACGAACTCGTTAGACGCATTGGAGAGGACAAAGGTCTTGAGGATCCGTGCGTTGTGGTGTACGTTGCAAATGAAGCTAGGCTTCTGAGGGGATTTTCAATCAAGATCTGAATATTCAAACCGTGGCGCTGGAGTACTAAAGGTCGTCGATGCAGGTAATGACATAAATAAACTACTCGCAATCACTCAAGAAATGTTTCCTCAGGCCCAATCTAACAGAGAGACCGAACTGCTCGTAGCAGAGATGCTGAATAGCCCGCATTGGCTAGAAGAAGAAGACAAGGCCAAGCTGAGAGACAAGCTCATGTCAAGGATGAGCCGCGATGACTACTACGTAGGACCTCAAGCAGTACAGGACATGACAAGGCTTCACTAGAGACTCACCAATGAGTACGAGATAATGAAGGGTACGGCTGTGGAGCTTCTATTTCTAAAAGACCTGGTGACCTCCTTCATCGCTCATCCGGGCAACAACATGATATAACCAGCTGAGGCACAGCAGGCAGTGGTGGGAAAACAGCCCTAATCAGCTAGGAAAGATGGCATGATCAACCAAGGTCAACCTCATGCGCAGATGAAGTTCAATCTCAAAGATGCAAATCATGCTGGAATGCTCCGACAGTTGATCGAAGCCGCAGAGAAGGATCAGCAAGTGCCAGAAATGAAGAAGCTCGAGAAGAGGGACCATCACCCGCTATTCATAACTCACTTGGGCTAGCCCAGAGTATTCAAGAAGAACGAGCTTGATAAGATCGCCAAGGAGGTCGAGGCAGTGGAGCAAGCAATCAAAGATGGTCCACTCACGATCGTCCAGATGAAATTCAATGGCCCCGTGTCGTGGAGCAACATGGTCTTCTAGATTAAAGGACCAGCTGGGTTGATCGAGCTGCGATTGGTCAGTATTCTAATTGGATGGAGAGAGAGGGAGAGAGAGGTGCTCGAGCAAATCAAGAGCAAGGACATCTACCTGAGATTTGAAAATGAGGAAGAGGTCAGTCGCTTCAACCACTGCCTAGATCGATCAAGAAGAGCCTAAGGAGATGACGATCCTATCGATGAGATTAACAAGCCTCACGGGAAAGATGCGGAGAAGAAGAGAAATGCGAAGCAGGCAGAGAAGCAAGCCTAGAACAACGGGAATAGAGGAGTGCGAGAGTGAACATTATATCTAATTAAGCGCCTTATATCTAATTCACTAACTATTTACCTTATACTATTCTAACTACCTTCTCTTTATAATATTTAATCTGTACCCATTAGATATGGAACCCTCGAGCAAGACCTCCCTGAGCCAGGTGAGCACGTTCATCAAGAACAAGGTGGAGCTGTATGAGGCCACGCAGAGAAACGGCTACTTCCTCCCGAAGGTGAAGAGCAAGGCGGTGACGGAGGAGTACCTGCTCAACGTGATCAGCGGCAAGGTGTGGTGCGCAAAGTATGAAGAGATAAGACTGCTGCCCTGCCCTCGCCCACCCTCACTCGAGGTGCTATTCGCGAAGCTAAATGAGGTTGCCGTGCGCGACAAGAGGAGCCTCGGCCTGGACGAGCAGCACCTACCCGATAGAGCGTGGAGCCTAGCGATGCTGTCCACATTCAAGCCTGCGGACGAGATCTTCAAGAAAGGCTACGAGCCCCCGAGCAAGGGTCAGGCCGGGCCAGGCTACAAGACCGTGGATCTGCAGTGGAGCTTCCTCGAGGGGCTGCCAGTCTCCAAGGCCAAGTCGAAATCGCAGAGGCTCTCCTTCCTGAACGCGAGCAAGCAGTCCATGAAGCTCCTCCGCCTCAAGGACCAGCGGGCGAAGATTGAGTCGTTGATGGAGTCGGAGAAGAAGGCGATGGAGGAGCGGAGGAAGAAGAAGTAGCAGGGTGCAGGAGGGCGACAGTTCACAGGGGCCGTGTTCGCCCAGGCGGAGGTCAACGTGCGCATGAGCGAGAGCAGCAAGTCCCCCAAGAGGAAGTGACTCACACGAGGTGGCCGCGCAGGCAGTGAATAAGTGACTTGATGTGTGAGTTAGCGAGTTATTTGGTCTTAACGTTATCTAAATCTGCGATGAGTCGCTCCAAGTCGAGGACGAGTGCGTCTTGATCCAGAGATGAATTGGTCCCCCGAGAGACCACGCGGCGGCGCCACTCCTGCTTCAGGACAGCCCAGAGTCGCTCAATCGGGTTGAGGGTGCAGCTGAAGGGGGGAAAAAGGCAAGGTCTGCCCGGCCCCTGAAGAGGTCCTTGACCTTTGAGCTCTTGTGTATGCTGAGGTTGTCCATAACGACGATGCTGTCTGGAGGGACTCGCTGTAGAAGCTGGTGCATGAAGGAGGTGAAGTGCTCGACGTTGTTGCCACCAGAGAGGACGTGGTGGAGGACTAGGCCGCGCTGCGAGCTGATGGCCCCAATGATCGTGGCGGAGCGGCCCCGGTTGTTGGGGATGGCGACCGACATGGAGCGCTTCAGCCATGACTTTTTCATGGTCTGCCATCTGTGGAAGGTGGACTCGTCGATGTACACGACCTCGCGGCCAGCGTGCATCCATCTCGTGATAGCCATCGAGTAGATCTGCTGCTGCTCCTGGATCTCGCGCTCCCTTTGGTCCTTGCGGATGTACCTGTACGAGCTGGATCGGTAGTACACCTCGTTGCGACGGAAGAGCTTGGCCAGCGTGGCTGGGGAGACAAGTGGGGCTCCGAACTCCTCGTGATAGAAGTGGGTGCGCTCCTTGAGGCTCATGTGGGCCGTCTCGCTGAGATGCTTTGCCGTGGTGATGCGCTGCTCGATCTCGTGGGGGATCTTCCTCTTTGGCCCTTTTATGCGCCTCCCCGATTCGTAGATGAAATCGTTGCGGCGCCACCGCTGGACTATCATGGCCACCGTGCTCGGCTTGATTCCCGTGACCTTGGCTACCTGAGTGTAGCTCATGAGTATGTGCTCGTCGTGGCTGAGCGTCCCATAGCGCAGCAAGATCGCCAAGAGCTGCTGATCCAGCGAGTGTGTCATTCGGATCCTGAGCTTCGGCAGGGCTCACCTCTTCCCTTTGTGAATGACATCGGCGCCACAGTAGCTCTCGAGGTAGGGGATGAGGTTTTGATTCGGGATGTAGCGGGTTAGGCTCTAAGCTAATGCCGGGTCGACTCCTGGTCCAAGATATTCAGTGAGCGTCCTCGTGCGCTTTCGTGCACCACCACTGGCTGCCATTAAGTTTATTAAAGTTGCAAATGTTAATTTACACTTATGATTACTCCCCCCAATGTTTCTATACATAAGCTATTAAAACAATTTTTTAAAATTTTGGTTATTTTCTCAGGAAAATTTTGGGGTTTTCAACAAAAAAATTTTAGAAAAGGTTTGGGGGAACCAAGCCGGTTAAATATTAAAATTTGATGGGGAAAAATTTTAACTTGAAGGCACCCCTGCTTTGAAAGAAATCAGACTTGACCCCTTTTGGGGAACAGTTTTAATCCCTGGCCCCTAAATTTTTTTTCCTTTAAAGGGATTGCATAAAGCTTTTTTCTTCCCACAGTGGGGAAAAGGCCAAACAGCTTTCCCCAACTTTTACTTCTTAAATTCCAAGGTTTCTTTTAAATGAGATTTCTTTTGATATTCAGCCTTGAACTGCTTTATTTCATCCATAACATTAATCTTTGCACTGCTTCTGACCGATTTGGGGTGTATATTTTAAAAGGAACTTATTGCCCTTGACTGCTCAACAAAAAGAAAAGAGCTGATTTTTTTTAAAGGGTTTTCGAAAACTATTTAAATTTTGCCATTTTGGGAGCTGTTTTTTTGGGATTTTTAAATGATACATCCTTTTAATCGCAGCAGAATATATACTCAATAAATCTCCCTCCAAAACTATATTACCAAAATACACTATATTTTAAGATACGTATTAGATTATAGGATTGTGAATAATTGAGCTGTGTTTAATTTAAGGATTGGAGGTTATTAAATTTTAGTATATTTTTGTATTATAATTCTCTAATTCAAAGATTTTCGCCCTCCTATGTTTGAATAAATGAGTTTTGTAAGCTTCCTGTTTCGATTTAAGAAGAAAAAGACAAGTAAAGTTAAAGTAAGAGCATTGGCTATTAGCAGTTGAACAAGATGAATTATCAGAAGATAGGCATCAATGGAAATCATCATTAGTCTAAATAATCAAAAACTAACAAACTTTTATAATTTGGGCCAAAACAAAACCTAACTTAAAATCTACTCCCAAAAGAAGAAACAAAACTATCACTCATGTTACTAAAACAAACAAATCAAAATCATCAAATAGGGAAAAAAAGGGGGGAAAAGCAGATCAAAAAAAAATTTTAAAAAATCCCCCCCAAAGGGAAAAATTATTCAGAGATAATAGAGCGATTAGAGCTCAGATGTAAGCCCTGGATACTACTCGTAAACAAAAACAGCATCA